>CM077251.1:1135555-1293055 GCA_039654775.1 Spinibarbus caldwelli | reverse complement strand
TTAGAATGTTGTGGAAAAGTTCATTTCTTTCAGTAATTCAGCTCAAATTGTGAAACTCGTGTATTAAATAAATTCAATGCACACAGACTGAAGTAGTTTAAGTCTTTAGTTCTTTTAATTGTGATGATTTTGGCTCACATTTAACAAAAACCCACCAATTCACTATCTCAACAAATTAGAATACTTCATAAGACCAATAAAAAAACATTTTTAGTGAATTGTTGGCCTTCTGGAAAGTATGTTCATTTACTGTTTATGTACTCAATACTTGGTAGGGGCTCCTTTTGCTTAATTACTGCCTCAATTCGGCGTGGCATGGAGGTGATCAGTTTGTGGCACTGCTGAGGTGGTATGGAAGCCCAGGTTTCTTTGACAGTGGCCTTCAGCTCATCTGCATTTTTTGGTCTCTTATTTCTCATTTTCCTCTTGACAATACCCCATAGATTCTCTATGGGGTTCAGGTCTGGTGAGTTTGCTGGCCAGTCAAGCACACCAACACCATGGTCATTTGACCAACTTTTGGTGCTTTTGGCAGTGTGGGCAGGTGCCAAATCCTGCTGGAAAATGAAATCAGCATCTTTAAAAAGCTGGTCAGCAGAAGGAAGCATGAAGTGCTCCAAAATTTCTTGGTAAACGGGTGCAGTGACTTTGGTTTTCAAAAAACACAATGGACCAACACCAGCAGATGACATTGCACCCCAAATCATCACAGACTGTGGAAACTTAACACTGGACTTCAAGCAACTTGGGCTATGAGCTTCTCCACCCTTCCTCCAGACTCTAGGACCTTGGTTTCCAAATGAAATACAAAACTTGCTCTCATCTGAAAAGAGGACTTTGGATCACTGGGCAACAGTCCAGTTCTTCTTCTCCTTAGCCCAGGTAAGACTCCTCTGACGTTGTCTGTGGTTCAGGAGTGGCTTAACAAGAGGAATACGACAACTGTAGCCAAATTCCTTGACACGTCTGTGTGTGGTGGCTCTTGATGCCTTGACCCCAGCCTCAGTCCATTCCTTGTGAAGTTCACCCAAATTCTTGAATTGATTTTGCTTGACAATCCTCATAAGGCTGCGGTTCTCTCGGTTGGTTGTGCATCTTTTTCTTCCACACTTTTTCCTTCCACTCAACTTTCTGTTAACATGCTTGGATACAGCACTCTGTGAACAGCCAGCTTCTTTGGCAATGAATGTTTGTGGCTTACCCTCCTTGTGAAGGGTGTCAATGATTGTCTTCTGGACAACTGTCAGATCAGCAGTCTTCCCCATGATTATGTAGCCTAGTGAACCAAACTGAGAGACCATTTTGAAGGCTCAGGAAACCTTTGCAGGTGTTTTGAGTTGATTAGCTGATTGGCATGTCACCATATTCTAATTTGTTGAGATAGTGAATTGGTGGGTTTTTGTTTAATGTGAGCCAAAATCATCACAATTAAAAGAACTAAAGACCTAAACTACTTCAGTCTGTGTGCACTGAATTTATTTAATACACGAGTTTCACAATTTGAGTTGAATTACTGAAATAAATGATCTTTTCCACGACATTCTAATTTATTGAGATGCACCTGTATATATATATAATCATTACAATCAGACTTTTATTTAATTTTTAACATGTTTAAAACACAAATAATTATATTTCTCATTTCATGTATATACATTTCAACATTTCTCATTTTAGTTTATTTAATTTTGCATTTTGTTTTATTCATTTTTTTATGATTTTAGTTTTAGTGAACTATAGTAACCCTATTCTGTCCCATGTCTAATGCAAATCTTAATATATTTCCATCAACCTTTTTTTTTTTTAAATAGTAAGTACATAATTTTTTGAATGTAAATTCATTAACCAAGAAATTGGGATTTTTAAAAGCACACAATTTTATTTTTTTGGTCTTAAGAGTAGTCTTTTGGGGGTTTTTTTCTTTTGATATTTCTTAAGTAACATTTTGGTTTATAAAAGATGTTTTAACATGCTGTTTGTGTGCGCGCGCGTCTCTTTAAATGCAAATGAGCTGTGGTCAGTGTTTTGAAACCATCAAGTAACTGAACAGCTGGCCAACTACATACTATAATAATTTGTGAAATGCTTTGGGCTTTTGTAATAAAAAATGACAAAGTTGATATTGAATAATTTCTACGCACTAATTTTTTTGTGGCATTTGACTCCATTAGATGAATGTGTTTAACCCAGAATATTTTGGTCATTTTTCTCAAGTCCTGAAATACTTGGTATTTTGCTGTTTAATGCTTTTAGCATCTTTAATATACTATTGTAGTTTTTAATATTTTCTATTACATTTTTTTTTCAGGTTTGTGTCTGTGTCAGTTTTAGTATATGTCTAAATCATTTTTTTATGAGTTTTAGTTATTTTGGTACTTTGTTGAACTTTTGTTTCCGGTCATGAAATATTTCATGAAATTCCTCACACAACAACAGGATAAAACAGGTCATTTCAAAATGTAACCTATTAAGGTTAATCGAATATTTACACATTTTCTGGATGCACGTGTGGTTTATATCATGTGGTATTTCATAAACGGCTGAATTCCAGTAAGTGGTTTTGTTTTTGTCCTCTCCAGACGCTGTTCCAGTACGTGACGGGCATCATGAAGGACGCTTATCTGGAAGAAGAGCGGAGCAAACGCAACCACACGCTGACGTCCAGCAAAGAGCGACCGGACAAGAGAAACACGGCCATTTAATCTCACAGACCTGACGTGTACATACTGTATTTATTTCAATGTTTGGTTTTTTACAGTACACAAGCTTCATGTCTCTTCTGAAGATGTTATCTGTACAAGATCGTGATTCTCAGTCTAAACGTCTTTGGGATTTTCTCATGATCAAACCAGTCAATAAATGTTCTCTTTTATTTGCAAATCTACAAGAGTGGTTTTATTAAGGTCAAATAAGAAACGCTTTATAAAAACCCCACTGTTAGACCTCGAAAACTTTCAACAATCAAGGGCATCTTTCAAACTTAAAAATATCATCTCGTTCAATAAAATGAGAAAAATATTCAAAATAAAAATAAACAGTGGAGAACTGAAATAATAATATTACAACAGGAGGAGAAAGTTACTGACTGTAATGTTCACTCACCATATAAAACACTGTTTTCTAAATCAAAATATGGCTTGAAATATAAACTGATGGATTCCAGACCAAACACAGCGCATCTCATCTTCACCTAAAGAACTCAGAAACGCTCATCAAACCTAGTATTTAGTAGTAAACGTAGCTCTGCATCATCAGGCCGCTTGGTTTGGCTGGATGTGGATGAGCAGAAGTGGAAGGTTGGCAGGTTTTCAGACATGCCTTCAGAGCCACCCGCCGCAGGGGCTGATGGGAAGGAGGCATGGCACTGGTGAGTGTCGGATCAGATGAATACATCTCTCCTTTACTGTCCATCACTATGTGGCTTTAGTTTTCTTGCTTTTATTCTTTTTGTCTTTCTTTTTCAAGCCGTCCATGTGCGCTCGCAACAAGTTTGAATACGCCTGCAAAACAAACACGTCCTCTTCATATCAAACACTTTTGACTGCTACAGAAGCAACATGTTATAGAATCAATATAATGACATGATAAAAATATAAGGGACAATTGTAAACAATTCAATATTCAGTGATCTGATTTAATATATAAAATGATATAAATAAAGCTGTGTGAACAAAATATCACAACTCACCATTTGAAACTTTATTACTTCTTTGGTGCTGACCTGAAAGATGTTAAATAATATACAGCTTCATCACTTATGAGTGACAACAATAAAACACAAAAACAGAAATTAAAACTCAAATAAAAAAAAAAATTAAAAAATTCAAAATTCAAATCAAAAACAAAGTGAAAAGCACACAAAATAGCTAAAAATAAACAGGGAAAATAAAGGGGAGAGACAAATATAAATAAGCAGCACTAACTCAACCAATGGTATTATAAGAATAAATAAAAAAATTAATAAACAATTGTTGAAATAAATACACGTGGCAATATTTATGGAGATAAACACGTGGAAATAAATATAATTAAAAACAATAATCTAAAATAGTTAAAGAGAATAAAAATTTAAAATAATACATAAATGTGAGAAAAAAATATAAGAATATAAGAATAAATACAAAAATAAACAATTGTTGAAAAATGTGGTAATATTTAAATATGGATATAAATACATGGGGAAAAATAAATATAAAAAAATAAATGAAAGAACAAAAATAATGTTATTACAAATAAATACAGAAAATAAATAACAATAAAAATTTAATTTTAATAAATAAATCAATGGGAACAAGTAATCCAGAAAGAATTAATGGGAAAAAAATAAATTTATATTTTCTTTTATTTACATATCTATTACATTTATTTATTTCTAAATTGAGCAGGGTTGGTCCTGTTTGGAAATTTCTGAAATTGAGATATTACACACTTCAGGGGTCCGTTCTTCGTACGTCGCTAACTCAGTTAGCTGGATTTGATTGTTGATGATTTGGCTTGATCTTGGATTGGTTGGTTCTTCGAAGCTCATCCTAGACTTGCTGTCATGGCAACAGGTCCGTAAGCTTAAATCTGCTCGGGAGCAGCTTATTTCATGTAAACAGGGTGAGATTGCATCTTTTTAAGCAGAATTTATACTTAAAATCTGTTCCAGCCATCGCTACTTTATTATAAGAGTACCCCACTGGTCCAGGGACAATAATTTAAAATAATAATCATTTAAAAATAATATAATAATGTTGTGTAGTCTATAATACTATAGACACAGCCAGTTTTACTCACTGAAAGATTTATTCGTCATAAAATAATTACTTCCTAATTGTATTAGAGTCTTACACACATGCTATAGAGTTAATGTAGAGTTGTGCATTAATTTGAGTGGTGACAGATATTATGGGAGGGGCTTGATGGAGCGCAGGAGATGCAGATAACATGATCTTGACCCTTATGAAACTTTAATTAATGCTGTCACGTAACAAATCTGTTTCAAAGATGAAATTAAATGAATTGCTAATTACTACATTGAAATAAAAATGTAAAGCCTGTACAAATATTAGAAATCATAAATAATTGGGAATCATGTAAAGAGAATAAAATAAAATAAAAACTGTTCACATTTCATTCATCTATTATAACATTTATGTAGTTTTGTTTGCTTGGCTGTTTCCTCATAAAGGTTTTCGTCAGGTGTCTTTTTTAATGATATGATGTCATTACGTTGCTGTCTTGCCGCCAGCCAATCGCTGCGCTGCTGATCGTGGTTTTGAGTATCGACACATCTGCCCTTTTAAGGGAACACGAGAACGCGCAGTGATCTTAGACAACTTAATCCAGATATTTTAATCAAATCCACAAATTCATTTGAAGAACCAAATTAGCCAAAGATCAGTCATCAAGATTAGAAGATCTGGCATCTTTCAGATCATCTCAGATGTATTAAGCGTTGTATGAAGAATGGGCCCCTGCTAAACAGTATGTTATAGTACCAGTACGAGTCAATCAGTCCTCACACACACACACACACACACACACACACACACACACACGTGTGACTGAAAGCTATTTTCTCACCACTGTGCTGATTTTGGTCTTGCCTTCTGACGCTCTGATGAGACATTTGTTGTCGGCCGGTTCAAACGTCTCTGGATGGCCTTTTCTGGGGACCGGCTTCGTTCTGCCGTCATCTGCAGATGAAAATCATCATTTAATATATCAACAAAACAGTGACGAGCTCAACATGTCAATGCATTAGCCAGAGTTTCATCATTAAAACTATAACCAATGTTGTTAATTGAAATAAAGCAGAAATAAATAGAAATATTAGATGAAAAACTTGAATGAGAAGAAATAAGTTCAACTACCAATGGGGGGGGGGGGGGGAGAGTTGAACAATTAAAACATTGCTAAAAAAAAATAATTAATAGATATTTTATTCAAACACACATTTAAAAATTACAATTTAAGTTTAATTTCTTTTTCACAATAAAATAAAAATCCAAAATACTAAAAAATATATTTTTTTTATACATTTAAAAATATTAAAGTAAATATTTAACACAAAAGATCTGATGCATTCAAACATAGTGGGAAACATTTATTGGACACTGAATAAGATGAATCTAATAACTCAGATGAACATACATTTCTTTAAAGTGATGACAACGCTCCCGGTGGTCCTGCACTTCTGGAACAGCCGAGTGAGTTCAGTCAGAAACTACAGAGAGAGAGAGAGAGAGAGAGAGAGACAGAGAGAGACAGAGAGAGAGAGACACACAGAGAGAGAGAGAGAGAGAGAGAGAGAGAGAGAGAGAGAGAGACACAGAGAGAGAGAGAGAGAGAGAGAGAGAGAGACCGAGAGTGTTATTCAGCACTAAATTGAGAGTACACCATGGCAAGATACCTGAGCACAGTGACTGATGTGAAACTCAGGAAAACACTGATGATGTACAGACTCAGCGAGCACAGTCTGGCCATAGAGACGGGCCAACACACACACACACACACTCAATGAGCACAGTCTGGCCGTAGAGACGGGCCAACACACACACACACACACACACACACACACACTCAATGAGCACAGTCTGGCCGTAGAGACGGGCCGGCGCAGACAGATATGGTTCTCCTGTGAGGACAGAATCTGCTCTCACTGCAGTCTGGGAGAGATCCAAACAGAGCTGCACTTCCTCACAGAGTGCACAAAATACCTGAACATCAGAAACCACTACTATCCCAAAATAAATTAAATATTTCCCCAATTTAATCATTGCACACCAACTGAAAAAAACACCTTCATTCTTGGTGAAAAATCTGAATGTGCAAATATAGCAGCAAGATTTATAGCAGCCTGCCGACTCCTGAGAGACAGCCACAGCCAAGAAACCAATATCCAGTGAATATATGGCTAACACACACCAAACCAACCACATGACTGTACATAATGTTGATATCAGCTATTCAGTTTATTAGTTAAATACAGAAATAATCTTTTACACAACCTTTACTATATCATATATGTTTCCATATGTTTCAATGTCATTCTTTTAATATTACTTGTTCAAATGTTATTTTAATTGCTATATTATTGTTCCAAATTACACGGTTGTATATGTTCTCTTCTCCTACGCATGCTTTGGCAATACAAAATGTGCTTTTGTCATGCCAATAAAGCTAATTGAATTGAATTGAGAGAGAGAGAGAGATTTATACTTCAATATTTATTATGTGAAAAACAAGATTGTATCTTACTAGCAGCAAGATACATTGAATCCTGTCACAAAAAGAGAGAGTCAACAAATCTGTGTTGCACCCACAAACACACAGAATTTTAAATTGTTCATAGAATTTTAGAATTCATAGAAATAATTTGTTCTATTTTATTTAATTATATATACACATGCATACATTTTTTTTAAATACATATCAACAATTAACAATTATCATGCCAATAAAGCACATATTGAATTGAATTGAGAGTCCACATTAATCAATACTGACATCAATCACTTCTGTGCATCTGCAACACGCATCTTAATGCTGATAAAACCATAAACACTAACATATTTAACACTATCCACATGATTATATTACTATATTAATAAATGACAGTCTAACTGGAAGCTGCTGCTCAAAACAAACACAATTAGTGCATGTAGTTCATTAGTATTTCACTGCAGCTGTAATTCAACTTCACAAATTACTGATTCATTTTAATATCACTTTTAAAGGTTATTAATAACAGTCACGCTTTATTGTGATCATAAAATAAACGGATTACTGAGATTTGTCCTTTTAGAAAGAAGCAGAAATATCTGTGAAGAGTGTATCAGGATTAGAAGACAATGGTTAACCTAACCCTGTAACGTGAAGATGATTTAGAGTAATAATAAGAAGAATAGTTTGATATGAGCTGAAATCAACGGAAGGAGTTTGTTTGTCAGAAGTCAGTGTGAGGTGTTTGTGTGCTTTAGCTTGCTAACGCGTTTGACCTCGACGCCGCTCGATTAAACACGCAAACTCAGCCTCTGTCGCACAGCACGTGAATATCATCGACTGATAAACGCTGAAAGTGAGGTATAAAGTGATCTTACCGCGTCGTTTTCTAATAACACCATGTCTCGAGCGATGAATGAACTGCTAACTGTGTGATTAGAACACGTCGCTCATCTGCACCGAAGCCCCGCCCCTTCCTGCGCGGCGCACAGCGTCACATGACGTCACTACCGCCCTCTGGCGACGCCAGATCCGGTTTTACTGCGCTAAACTCTATTGTTATTCGGTTTTAAAGCATTAGTAGCTGCTATAGTTTATAAATGTTCTATTTAGTATTTTTTTCACAGGAATTTGTTTTATAATATGAACCAGTTACATTAATGTAATGGAAAATGAGTCGTGGTTTTACCTGTGGTTACTGCGGTAAACTGTAACAAGAAAAATCTGTCTAACAAGATAATTAATTAATTATAATGGAAAATTATAGATATAAAAATATATATGAATTATAAATTATATAACCCTAACCCTATATAATATAAAATTCTAACTATAAATGGAAACGCTAATACTACTAAAATATGTATTTTATAAGATTATAACAATCATATTACAATACTATAAATACAACACTATAAAAATGTGTATTATATAATGTAGAATATTATTAATACAATTTTTCACTATTTTACTTAACATAGGCTACATATTAAAGCAAACACTTTTTCATCTTTTTACACACACACACACACACACACACACACACACACACACACAATACATATTTTGTTTAGGTCTAATGTTTTACATTAGTATATAATACACATTTTTATATTAGCATTTTAAAATATATATTTATAATATAAAATACACACACACTCATACTTACATATATTAGTAAAAAAATTTTTAAAAAAATGTCATATATTTTTAACTTTTTTAATTTTATAATTTGAAGAGAAAAAAAACTGACAAAAAAGATTATGTAAAAAAGATTAAAATTGTAACAAAAAATTATATATATATATATATATATATATATATATATATATAAACTTTTCAAGTCATATTTGCATTTGTTTATACATTCTAGAGCAGAATTTACAGAATATAGTCAGATATGTCATATACAGTATGCTCAGGGAAATCTGCCATAAAAACAGCCCTAAAAACTTTGATTTCTTTGATATATATTCAAGCTAAAACACTGACTATGAAAAACACTGAAATGCCACATCTATTCTATTATTACAGTCTATTCAGGTCCGTTTATGATAGTTATTTAAGTGTATAGTACAAGAGAATTATTTTTCAAATGAAATGTGCAACTAAAAAGCTTTAGAAATACAGCGGTTCCCTTATTTAGAGAGTTTTTAAAGCCGTTTAAAGCGCACATGTGCTATATGTGATACGGATATCTGCTGTGAGGTGTCTATGGTGCAGATGTGGAGAAAGCGCAGTCGTGGATGCGGTGGAGATCAGCGAGCGGATGAGAGTATCTAGAGCTCCAGTCTCTGTCAAACACGGCTCTCAGCTGCTGATGGAACGAGTTTCCCCGAGCATCCTGGGAAAGCACTAAACCCACGCCGGCCGTCGTGTTGAAGTAGTCCGCTGACCAGTTAGACGTGCCTGCAGGACACACACAGGTCTGCTTTCACTTCAGTTCACTCATATGTAGGTTTGAGTCTTTGGCCTGTAACTCACCCACATACGCCACTTTATCCGTCACCATGTATTTGTTGTGGTTGATTCTGGAATAAGGGATGTGTGACTGGTTTCCCGCTGGAATAACAAACACTCTCTGTGCACAATAAAAACAGATCTTTATTGATGACATCCTCCTAGTAGAATTAAATAAAAACATAACGTAACATACATCTAAAAATTTTATTTTATTTAAGTAGAAAATAAATAAAAACACTGAAAAAGTAGAATTAAATACAAATTTAACGTAATATACATCTAGAAAATTTAAATAATTAAAAGCAAATAAAAACTTAACGTAATATACATCTAGAAAAATTACATAAGCAGATTTAAAAATTAATATATATCTAAAAAAATTAAATGAGAATTAAATACAAATCTAATGTAATGCATATGTAGAAAATTAAGTACAATTAAATAAAAACTTTGCATATTGTACATCTAGAAAAATTAAATAAAGGTAGAATTAAATAAAAACTTAACATAATATACATATAGAAAAATTTATTAGAATTAAATAAAAACTTCACTTAATAGACCACATAATATTATGTAATAAATTACATAAGCAGAATTAAAAATTAATATATATCTAGAAATATTAAATAAGGAAAATTAAAAACTTAATGTAATGTATGTGTAGAAAAATTAAATAAGTAGATTTAAATAAAAACTTTACATAATGTACATGTAGAATAAATGAATAAAAGTAAAATTAAATAAAAACGTAACATAAAATACATCTAAAAAAATTAAGTAGAAAATAAATAAAAAACTAAATAAGTAATTAAATACAAATGTAACAATATACATCTAGAAAAATTAAATAATTAGAGGTAAATTAAAACTTAACGTAATATACATCTGGAAAAATTAAGTAGGGGGAATTAAGTAAAAACAAAATAATTTGATTTTAAAATTTATTGTAATATACATCTAGAAAAAAATAAATAAGCAGAATTAAACATTAATAAATATGTAGAAAAATTAAATAAGGAGAATTAAATAAAAATGTTGCATAATGTACATCTAGAAAAATTAAATAAAGGTAGAATTAAATAAAAACTTCACATAAAATACATCTAGAAAAATAATTAGAATTAAATAAAAACTTCACATAATATACATCTAGAAAAATTTAATAATTAGAAGTAAATTAAAACTTAACGTAATATCTAGAAAAATTACATGAGCAGAATTAAAAATGAATATATATCTAGAAATATTAAATAAGGAGAATTTAACAAAAACTTAATGTAATGTACGTGTAGAAAAATTTAATAAGTAGAACTAAATAAAAACATTGTAATATACATCTATAAAAATTAAATAAGTAGATTTAAATGAAAACTTTACATGATGTACATGTAGAAAAAAAGAATAAAAGTAGAATTAAATAAAAACTTAACATAATATGCATCTAGGAAATGCAAGTAGAATTAAATAAAATCTTAACATAATTTAGATCTAGAAAATTTTAGTAGACTTAAAAACTTCACATAATATACATCTAGAAAAATTAAATAAGGAGAATTAAATAAAAACAACGTAATGCAGTATACATCTAAAAATATTAAATAAGTAGAATAATATGACTTCTAAAAACTGAAAAATTAAGTTTGAAAATCAGAGTATATACATGTAGATGGAGTAAACAGAGGGCTTAATGAACAGATGTTCACGTTCTACTTCTGTGTAAAACAGATTTTTATTGACGACGTGACATCTCACCACTGCGATGTTGATGTTGTCTGACGGTGAATGAAGAGCATCTAATGAGCGGATGAAGGGCCACACGGCCGGATCTGACTCCCGTCCACAGCTGACCAGCAGACAGACGGACACGTTCCTGTCGACGGCCGAGCGCTTCAGAGCGTCTTCAATCACGGGCCAGTATCTGCAGAACCAAACCAACACCAGCATCAGCGCTCATCAAGATCAGGGAGTCAAATCACACGCGCTGAAGTCAGGCCCGGTTCCAACCCTCAAACCAAATCAATAGCACCCTCAGTTAAAGCTGTAATAACGGCAGTTTACTGCAGATTTGGCAAACTATATCCAGTGCTTTATGGTTTGCGTTCTGGAGATCGATTTCTATTTCGATGTGTTTTTGCAGCGTTGAGCAAAGTAGCCAATCACAGACATATCTGTTGATTTCTTGAATCAGAGGCATTTAAATTAGAATCCACTCAAGACTTTTCGTTCAGCACGAATCATATATATATATATATATATATATATATATTAGTGGCGTCAAATGATTAATTGCGATGAATCGCATCCAAAATAAAAGTTTTTGTTTACGTAATATATGTGTGTACTGTGTATATTTATTATGTATATATAAAGACACACACATACAGTATATATTTTGAAAATATTTACATGTATATATGTGTATATATTTATATTCATACAAATTATATCATATATAAATATGTTTAATATATAAATGTAACATATTTTTCTTAAATATATACATGCGTGTGTGTATTTATATATACATAATAAATATACACAGTACGCACACATATATATGTAAACAAAAACTTTTATTTTGGATGCGATTAATTGTTTGACAGCACTAATATATATGTGACCCTGGAGCACAAAAGCAGTCATAAGTAGCACAGGTATATTTGTAGCAATAGTCAAAAATACATTGTATGGGTCAAAATTAAAGATTTTTCTTTTATGCCAAAAATCATTAGGATATTAAGTAAAGATCATGTTCCATGAAGATATTTTGTAAATGTCCTACTGTAAATATATCAAAACTTAATTTTTGATTAGTAATATACATTGCTAAGAACTTCATTTGGACAACTTTAAAGGAGATTTTCTCAATATTTTGATGTTTTTGCACCCTCAGATTCCAGATTTTCAAATAGTTGTATCTCGGCCAAATTGTTTATTCAGCTTTCAGATGATGTATAAATCTCAATTTCGAAAAATTGACCCTTATGACTTGGTTTTGTGGTCCAGGGTCACACACACACACACACACACACACACACACATATATATATATATATATATATATATATAGTTATATATAGTTAGAGCACCCTCACTAATTTAAGAAGCACCCTCAGTGATTTGATTCTGGAGCCAGGCCTGACTGAAGTGTCACTGTAACTCGTGTCTCGTTCACCCGTGATGATGAAAGAACTTGGACGCGGGATAAAACTCCATGACCGCCACATGAATGAAGTGCTGAGCTCCTCTGATGGCTGACAGGATCGCATCCAGATCTCGTGTGCGAGAGTCCGGACAGAAGACCGGCGGAGACGCCTGAGGAAGAGCAGAGAGGAGGCTTAGTCTGTTCTGCTCATCAAGGCGGCATTTATTTGATCAAAAATACAGGAAAAATTACTAAATATTTTTACAATCTAAAACAGCTGTTTTCTATGTGAATATCTGTTAAACTGTAATTTATTTATGTGATCAAAGATGAATTTTCAGCATCATTACTCCATGATATAAAAAAAACCTTTAAAAAAAAAAACCTCTTAAAAAAAGTATTTTAGTATTTTATATCAGTGTTATTTTTGTATCATTGAGACACTATTATGGTTTTTACTAATATTTTCAATTGTTTTTTTATTTTTAAATTTTCTAATTTTAGTTAAAGTTTTAGTCATTTTGTTGTGCATTGTTTGTAATTTTTAATATGTTTTTATGTCTATATATATATATATATATATATATACAGTCAGGTCCATAAATATTGGGACATCGACACAATTCTAACATTTTTGGCTCTATACACCACTACAATGGATTTCAAATGAAATGAACAAGATGTGCTTTAACTGCAGACTGTCAGCTTTAATTTGAGGGTATTTACATCCAAATCAGGTGAACGGTGTAGGAATTACAACAGTTTGCATATGTGCCTCCCACTTGTTAAGGGACCAAAAGTAATGGGACAGAATAATAATCATAAATCAAACTTTCACTTTTTAATACTTGGTTGCAAATCCTTTGCAGTCAATTACAGCCTGAAGTCTGGAACGCACAGACATCACCAGACGCTGGGTTTCATCCCTGGTGATGCTCTGCCAGGCCTCTACTGCAACCGTCTTCAGTTCCTGCTTGTTCTTGGGGCATTTTCCCTTCAGTTTTGTCTTCAGCAAGTGAAATGCATGCTCAATCGGATTCAGGTCAGGTGATTGACTTGGCCATTGCATAACAGTCCACTTCTTTCCCTTCAAAAACTCTTTGGTTGCTTTTGCAGTATGCTTTGGGTCATTGTCCATCTGCACTGTGAAGCGCCGTCCAATGAGTTCTGAAGCATTTGGCTGAATATGAGCAGATAATATTGCCCGAAACACTTCAGAATTCATCCTGCTGCTTTTGTCAGCAGTCACATCATCAATAAATACAAGAGAACCAGTTCCACTGGCAGCCATACATGCCCACCACCACCATGCTTCACTGATGAGGTGGTATGCTTAGGATCATGAGCAGTTCCTTTCCTTCTCCATACTCTTCTCTTCCCATCACTCTGGTACAAGTTGATCTTGGTCTCATCTGTCCATAGGATGTTGTTCCAGAACTGTGAAGTCGTTTGGCAAACTCTAATCTAGCCTTCCTGTTTTTGAGGCTCACCAGTGGTTTACATCTTGTGGTGAACCCTCTGTATTCACTCTGGTGAAGTCTTCTCTTGATTGTTGACTTTGACACACATACACCTGCCTCCTGGAGAGTGTTCTTGATCTGGCCAACTGTTGTGAAGGGTGTTTTCTTCACCAGGGAAAGAATTCTTCGGTCATCCACCACAGTTGTTTTCCGTGGTCTTCCGGGTCTTTTGGTGTTGCTGAGCTCAACGGTGCGTTCCTTCTTTTTAAGAATGTTCCAAACAGTTGTTTTGGCCATGCCTAATGTTTTTGCTATCTCTCTGATGGGTTTGTTTTGTTTTTTCAGCCTAATGATGGCTTGCTTCACTGATAGTGACAGCTCTTGGATCTCATCTTGACAGTTGACAGCAACAGATTCCAAATGCAAATAGCACACTTGAAATGAACTCTGGACCTTTTATCTGCTCATTGTAATTGGGATAATGAGGGAATAACACACACCTGGCCATGGAACAGCTGAGAAGCCAATTGTCCCATTACTTTTGGTCCCTTAACAAGTGGGAGGCACATATGCAAACTGTTGTAATTCCTACACCGTTCACCTGATTTGGATGTAAATACCCTCAAATTAAAGCTGACAGTCTGCAGTTAAAGCACATCTTGTTCGTTTCATTTGAAATCCATTGTGGTGGTGTATACAGCCAAAAATGTTAGAATTGTGTCGATGTCCCAATATTTATGGACCTGACTGTATATATATATATATATATATATATATATATATATATATATATATATATATATATATATATCTATATCTATATCTATATCTATATATATCTATATATATATATATATATATATATTTCAGTTAATGTTTATTTTAAGTAATAATTTTTTAATGTTTCAGTTTTAGTTAACTACAATAACCCTGTTTTATATACTACTGTAGAATTTATTAATATACTGAATTTGCTTTTATTTTTATATCTTCAGTTTTCAATTTAATTTTAGTAATTTTGTTATTTTTATTATTCTGTTTATTTCCATTTAGCTTTATTTATTCATTTTTTTTTTTTACTTTTAGTAATTGTAGTGCTTCAACTTACATTTTATTTCAAATAGTTTGGCCAAGCAACATTTTATTTATGTTTTTTGTCTCATATTTATCATTTATGTTAGCTTTAGTAAGCAACAACACATTATGACATGAACATAGATGTGTGTTTGAGTCCTCAAACGCTCCTCATCCAATCAGAACCATCAGTTTATAATATTTTGAATGATTATTTGCCGAGTTTGTGTGTGTGATGTACCGTGATGTAAGCTGCGCTCTCCACTCCGCTCAGGTTGAGCAGCAGCGGACGCTCCTCGTTGATGTCTGTGTCGTAGTCGGAGGGCCACGGATGCGGGATGGAGGCGTTGGAGCGACCCGTGATCCAGTAGGACTGGAAGATCTTCTGCAGATCTGCAGCCAGAGCGCTGGAGTTATAGATGACCACACCGAGCTCTTTGACCTGCAGACGTTCAGCAGACTCGTTAACTTTAACTTTCTCTTTTATTTTCTCCCTTAGGAGAAATTTGTCTCAGTGTTATCAGTGTTGGGGAAAGTTACTTTTAAAAGTAATGCATTACAATATTGCGGTACTCTTTAAAAAAAAAAGTAACTAATTATGGAAAGTAATGTGTTACATTGAGTAACTTTTTAAATCTGGGCAGGGCTTGCTTGTTTTTTTTTATATATAAAAAAGCTCTTCTTTTACAAATGTCACCGTGGACCACAAAACCAGTCATAAGGGTCAATTTTTTTTTAAAATTGAGATTTATACATCATCTGAAAGCTGAATAAATAATCTTTCCATTGATGTATGGTTTGTTAGGATAGGACAATATTTGGCTGAGATACAACTATTTGAAAATCTGGAATCTGAGATAAAAATCTAAATATTGAGAAAATCACCTTTAAAGTTGTCCAAATGAAGTCCTTAGCAATGCATATTACTAATCAAAAATAAAGTTTTGATATATTTATGGTAGGACATTTACTAAATATCTTCAAAAAAGAAGAAGAAAGTTCAACACTATTCAGCAATAACTAAAATGAAACACAAATGTGTCGTTTTTGATTATTAGTATGGTTGAATTGGATTATCGAAGCTCAGCAGCAAAGACATTGGTTAATGAAACAGGATTAAATACATAAATGATATTTGTCTTATTTAACATTTAATTATCGCAGGTTTGTATAATATTCTGATTTTGCATTTGACTGTTTTTATTGATTCTGAGGAACACTGAATGTGTTTTTGTGCAGGTGAGATGAGTAAATACATATTTAGTCTAGAACTACAGTAAGATCATATTCACACACAACGCTCTGCACTTACTCCTGATTTCTCTCAACATGGCAACACCAGAGCTGTCAGTAAATACATGAGAAACAAAGCAACTGGTGTTACTTATTTGAAAAAGTAACTCAGATATTTCCTTCTACATGAAAAAGTAATGCATTACTTTATTAGTTACATAATAAACTAATCTGATTACGTAACTGGCATTACTTGTAATGCGTTACCCCCAACACTGCTCTTCACATTAATGGTCTGACGCCTCTGATGGACAGACGCCGCTCTGACCTGCGTTAAAGCTCTCCAGTCCATGTTGGCGCTGCCGATGTAAACGTGTTTCCCGTCCACGATCCAGAACTTGCTGTGAAGGATTCCTTTCGTCAAACGGCCGAAGTTCACACGCCGTACCTGCACTCCTGCGTCAAAACACATTTCATGAACGACAACTAAACTATTAAAACGTTTCTGTTCATTGACGTAAAGCTGAAGTAAAATACATAAAAACACAAATATTTAATGAAAAACAAACTTTTTATTTTTTAAATGTTGATTTGGCAAAAAACTGAAGTGAGTTTAAGATGAAGCAATAAAATTACTAACTGGAAGAAAAATAAAAACTAAAACAGTGAAATGAAAATAAATTAAATCTAAATAGTAATATTAAAGAAATAAAAATAATAAAAATGACAAAAAAACAACAAAATGACTAAAAAATTTAACTAAACAATAAAATGAAAACTAAAAATAGAAAATAAAATGGCATCTAACAAAAGCACTAAATGGAAATGAATAAAAAGTAAAAATTAAAGTGAAAAATAATTGAATATAAATGATAATATAAATGAATATTATAATAAAAATGACAAAAACACAACAAAATTACTAAAATAAATAAAATTAATAATTAAAAAGAAATCTAAAAATAGAAAAATAAAAAATGAAATGGTAACTAACAAAAGCACCAAATGGAAATAAATAAAAACTAAAACTCAAAGTGAAATAAAAATCCATTGAAAATCCATTAAATCTACAAACAACATCAACAACAACAACAAAAAAACAACAACAAAAATTAAAGTAATTAATTAAACTAAGTAAAATGAAAACTAAAAATATAAAATGTAAAAAAATAAACCTCAACTAAAAAAAGACTAAAACTACAACTGAGCAACAAAAATAAATATATAAGTAATTACAAATAATTTTAAAACAAATTTCTAAAAAAAACTAATACAATTAAAATGGAAACTAAAATTATAAAAATTAAAAATACAATATAAAAAATGAAATGAAAAACCTAAACTAAACAAAAATTAGAAATGTTGCCTTAGCAACTAACTGAAATAAGTTTAAACTGAAGCACCAAAATTACTAAATGGAAATAAATAAAAATAAATACTGAAGTAAAACTAAAATGAAAACTGAAATAAAAACAAAATAAATCTAAACAGTAATATTAAAAAACGTATACAAATTACAAAAGCACATAACAAAATGACTAAAAATGAAACTAATAATCAAAATAAAATCTAAAAATATTAATAAAAGCTACAATGGTATACAAATGGTTAGTACTTGAGGAAAATGTCTTGAATAATTTCAAGAGATAATCAACAGTAGATATATTCTTTCTTGCAACTTGCAGCTAATTATTTGAGTTAAATAATGCATGTCAGTAAATGGAAAGAAACTAGTTTGAAGCCTGTCAAATGAAATGCTAATAATTGCTGACCGTGTTCTCGGAGGGTTTTGAGGTCGGTTGAATTGGGAGCTAATGTAGGGACGCTGGTGACGACGCGCACCGACACGTTTCTGGACGGTAAAGCCTTGAGCTCCTCTAAGATCTCTCTGCCCTGAGGAGCACAATCATGCTGTTCGTCAGAAGAATACTTTCACATGCATCATACTGCAAGCGTGTCTCTCTGTACCGGTGCGTCGCTGGAGGAGTTGACGCTGATGTCTTCTCCGGTCAGACACCAGTAGAACGACGCCACCTCGATCCGATCAGAGGCCAGAGACAGAAGATGCTTCCAGGCTTCATACAGATCCACTCCAGCGCTCACGTTCCTCCCGTAATCCACGCCCAGAGGAAAACTCTCAACCAGAACAATACTGAGAGAAATCACACAACCACAGTCTGCTTCAGGAATCAGAATAATCCGCTTTATTACATTGTTCTCCACAGTGATGCAGAAAACAGACAGCAGATTCACTCAAAGCCATCACATCTCATCCTCACTGTCAATACGGACAGGTAATATCATCTGTGTGCTGTTAGTGAAAGAATACAAGCACAAATCCACCACGGCAGTGAACTAAAAATAATCAGCAGCTAATGCTAAAAAGTTATAAAGTCATTTTATTCAGCTAGTTGCCAAGGCAACATTTTTTTATTTTGGTACTTAAAAACGAAAATAAATAAAAATAAATAAAAAACTAAATAAAAACAACAAAATTATTAAAACTTTAAAATTGAAATAAAAACAGAAAATATAAAAACTGAAATCAAATTAATAGAATATTAACAAATTTTAAATTAGCTATTAAATAAATAAATATGTTAAAAATAAACAAATAAATTAATAAACAAATAGTGCCCAAAAAGATTCATATTATAATATTAATAGTTCTGTTCTATTCTATTGAGGAAAAATTTTTCAGTCTGTTATAAATATGTCAAATTTCCATTAAATTGAACTCAGTAATTTTTAAACGGTGTACATATTGTGCATTTAGAATACATGTGAAGTATTTAAATAATTAGTAAGTATAAAGACTAAATTCATAATTATATTTTTTATTTCAACTAGTTCCTAAGCAACACATCTCATTTTTGTTTAGTTTAAGTACAAAGTACTAAAAAAAAAAATAAAATTATACGACAAAAAACACAACAAAATTATTAAAACTCAAAACTCAAAACACACAGAATTTGTCAAACAAACAAATAAATAAGTAAATAAATAAGGTCCAAAAAACGTTCAATTCCATTGTGTGGCAGTAAAAAATATTTACATCTGTAATAAAATTGACCTGAACTAAACTGAACTTCGTAATATTTAAATGTTCTACATGATATGAATTTTGAAAAACAATTGAAGTATTTAAGTAGTTCAAAAGTATGAGATTTTAAAACTGAATTCAGAATTTTACAATACTTCTGTAAATATCAAAGCAGTTGCATTTGCTTTGGTTTTAATTGAACTCATTTTATACTTTCAGCAAATATAAATAAATCTAATTTAAATCATTAGTTGGAATATTAATTTTCCAGGATTTTTATTTATGTGGTTTCCCATATGTGTCATCTGAGTTTATGTTCAACAGTTCACTGAGGCACGTCTAAGAAATGTGACGAGTTGAACTTTTAAAAAGAATTTCATGGGAAATTCACGAGTAAGTTGGTTTTATTTTTAAAGAAAATGAAATTGAACGTAAACTAAAGGTCCGCTCTCAGCGTGTGTTCAGCAAAATCACAATCCAGACAGAAGCTGGCCTCAAACTCAAACCGTGGCTCAGAAGTGCTGAAGGTGACAGGAAGTGAAAGCATGGAAACAGGAAGTGACCTCACCTGCTCTGCTGGTCGGGGCCGGTCTGATTGCAGCATGATGGAGTGTGATGAGGATTCAGAGCCTCGTTGATTCGATCCTCGTACTTCAATCTCTCGATTACTGCGATGGCCAATAAAATCCCCAAAACCAGCAGAGCTGCAGCGGCCAGCAGAGCCGAGACGGGACACTTCGAGTCCTGCCAAAAACACAGAAACATCACTTCGATAGAAAACATCAGATCACGAGAGGCTCTGGAGCCCAGACTCACCCTGCGACTGGACACATAGCTGTCCTGTAAACTCTTATACGGAGACGTCAGCTCATGAGCGGCCAGTAACCGTGAAGATCTGGAAGCACAGCACGAATCTGATTGAGAATATTCTCAATACAAAGCAAATAATGTGTAAAACGGCAGTGAACTCACGCAGGCATGCTGAAGCAGGTGCTGATGTTTTCTCGTGTGACACACGAAGGGAAATACTCTTAAATAGTCCAGTTACTTCCTCATTCGCTTTTCATTTCTGTTTTTTAATGCCACAGCAACACTCGTCTAATGTTCAAAGGGGCTTTCAGACGTCTACAGATCACATCTTTTGTCAGAAGGAAATATATTACATTAACTTACAAAATAAATAAATAATTATAAAATAAAAATAAGTAACTAGTATAAATAAAATTAACAAATAATAATATGAAATAAATGGAAATATAATAAATAAACATGTATACACAAAAATAAAGATGGAAATAATTTAAAATAAATGAATAAACAAAAATAAAAGTAAATAAATCAAAGATTAATAAATACAAATAATAAATAAATAGGAACCAAAAATAAAAATAAAACAAAAATTAATAAAAACAGAAATAAATATGAAATAAAAAATAAAAAGTAAAAATTAAAAATAAATAAAAATGTAAAAAAATAAAGATGGTAATATTTAAAAAAATAAACAAGAAAATAAACAAAAATGAAAAAAGTAAATAAATAAATAAATAAAGATGGAAATAATTACAAATAAATAAGAAAAAAACAAATAAAAATACAAAGTAAATAAATAAAAATTAATAAATGCAAACAAACAAACAATAAATTATTAATAAAAATGAATAACAAACAGTAAATAATATATAAATAATTAATTTAATCTGTGCCAAACAAATAAGTTACAATATTTACAACATCAGTCTCTATTTGCTAGGATCTCAACTCAAATTTAAAACAATTAGGCATCAAAAATCAGTTTTAAAATATGAATGTTTGTGAAATGTGAAAGCAAATGCATAAACAATTCATACAATGCATAAAGAGGATTACAACTTTTATAATTAAATTTATAATTAAAATCACAGACTTGTATCATCTGTGAGCTGAATGCAGAGATTTTAAGATGGTGTTTATTGAGAAAAATGGTGTAAGATCCACTTTAAATCAATTTTAACTCAGAAATGATTTACAAATAATTAAAGAGAAACAACAACACATTAAACATAATTCTAAAGTAGAAAGACTTAAATAGTATTTTCTAAAATGTATTCCAATGATCTTTGTTTTATTTACATTTTAAGAGTGTATAAATAAATGCCTTAATGTAAAATGAAGGTTTATGAAGTCTTTTTGTGCACATCAACATAAAAGATTTATATTCATCATCACACAGAAAGAGGAACTTAGAGCCGTCGCATCTCAGCGCTCAGACATGTTATGAAATTATAATATACTATTTGCATGCTGTACAATATTAATATTACATACCTCATTCATCCAAACACATCACACAGCCATTAATGAGCAAGAAAGAGATGTTTTTCAGAAACTCCCGACTTCTCTGAGAAACAAAATATCATCAGTTTCATTTCAGCAGAAACACGACTGATCACAGCTTCACTGAATTATGTGTACATAAGCATTTATTATCAGCACCTCATTGTTTACACCAGGAGTGTTTAACTCGAGGAAATTCACCTACTGATTTATGCTCAAAAAGAGACTGATAGACAGCAAAAAATCAGGCTTACTCAGCATTTTTGCTTATTTTTCAGTACAAATATCGAAACATCCTGAAACCAAGACACATTTATTCAAGATGCATATTAAGTCTTGTTTTCGAAATAAAGTGAGTTCGGACTTCAGAGCTTAAAACAAGAAAAACATCTGTCAATGTGCTCAGAAAATTAATCTTGCTTTCCTCTTGAATTAAGTTTATTTTTCTGACCCAACAATTTTTCAGAAAACAAGACAATGTAATTTTGCTTGTATTTTCATTTAAGAACGTTTATATATATATATCTGAAAACAATTTTTTTCAAATGTGCATTTTTCACATCAGTGATCTTTTATTAAAATAATACTATATGTACACTCCAAAAAAATTATTTCCAAAAATTATTTTTATGTGTAGTATTTTTGTCTTGATTTCGGTACACATTTTGTAAATCAATTTTAGTATAATTGAGATACTGTTATCGTTTTTTATTAATATTTTGTTTTCATTATATTTTTTGTTAGTTTTAATAATGGTTGTACTGATTTTTATATAGTTTTTTTTTTAAATTATTTTAATAAATGATTTTAATACATCAAATTAAACTAAACTAAGAAATGCTGCCTTGGCAAATAACTAAGTTTATTTTTATATTGTATGTCAGTTGGATTTTGTATTTCATTTAAAAAATTTATTTCGGTTTATATTTTGTTTCAGTTTTATTTCAGTTTCTGTTCATTTTCATTTTATTTGTTCATTTTATATAAAGTAACAAAAGTTGTTTTTTTATGGTTTTGGTTGTAGTTTTAGTTAACTATAATAACCCTGATTCACATCATGAGTTTATGATATTAGACTGAAATCAGAAAAAAACTAAATATAACCTAAATGTGCATCTCAACATGGACTGTCACAGTCTTCACAGTAAAAATAAAAGACAAAACAACAAAACTCAAACATTTGAATTCTTTAATGATCTTTAACATACAAATACCCTGTCCAACAGAGACATAAAGTGATTTAAATAATCATGTAAATTATTTGAACATATATAACCATCACAAATAACAAAGATAAAGAAAAATCAATAACAGTGTATTTACATTTAATGCCAAACTCCGCAGTTTCTCAAAGCCACAAGCTGCTGAAATGGCCATCCAGGTTTGTTTGGAGGAATATAAATGTGCAAATATTATCTCAGAGAAGCTCGTGACAGAGCCAGAAATCGCTCCAGATGGGTCTGATTCAGATTTATGAGCTGAAATCATATCAAAGTGACTTGTGAAGATGTTTGGACAGACTCATCACACCTGTGAACTCTCTCGGTCTGTGCTCCTGAACATTCGCCGGCTGTTCGGCGTCGCTCCGCCGCCTCGATGCCACGCTCTCACGTCCCGAGACGCCGCTCTGGAAGCTCGAACCGCGGCGGAAGAAACCGTGCGGCTGAGATCCGGGTTTCCTCGAGGATCCATGACAGCGTTGATGACTGAGAGAGACACGAGAGAGGACGGCGTTCATCAGCGGCTCGTCTCAGCTTTAATATCAGATAAAGAGAAGAGGAACGTTTGGATCTACTGACCTTCCAGCTGTTTCTGGACTCTCTGCAGCTCTTTCAGAATTGATGCAATCTCCTACAAGACGAGCAAGTACACAAAAGGAAGACAAAACAGTTTAATTGATTTAAAACCATTCAGTAATAAAAACATTACATATGAACCAAGGTTATTATTGTTAACTAAAACCTTAAAAAGAAAAGCTTGTTACTTAAAATTAATCGTTTAGTGAATTAAAATACAATTAAAAACTTAAACTTATATTATTTGTTATTTCTCATTTTTGTTTAATTTAACTGGAAGCAAGGTAATTATAGGTAACTAAAACTTAAACTAAAATGAAACCCATTAAAAACATTTTGTGTTACTTGAAACAAATGTAAACGAAAATGAAATAAATTAAAAAAAATATATATTTCAGCTAGTTGCCAAGCTAACATTAACTATATAGACAAATGAAAACAAAAACTTCTAAAAATAATAAAAACAACAAAATTACTAAAACTTTAAAATTAAAACAGAAAATGTAAAAATAAAAAACTGATTCAAAATATTAATAAAACCTGTAATAGTATCTAGATACTAAAATAATACTGACTTTAAGTACTAAAATAACTAAAACTGAAATAAATGAATAAAACTATATTTATAAAATTTGTTTGTGTTTAACGCACACCAGCTTCTGTGGCTATTTTCATGGCGAGAATATTTATGGCTGAATGATCTGTTTTTCTTTATTTATAAGATGAAACAAAAACAACAAAATTAGTAAAACTAACAGAATATTTATATATATATATATATATATATATATATATATATATATATATATATATATATATATATATATATATATATATATATATATATATATATATATATATATATATATATATATATACGCACACTACATAGTATATTAATGATACTAAAATAACACTGATATCAACATAATTTACTGCATCCCAGGTCTAATAACAACTGACTAAAACTAACATCATTTACTGCTGGTCTAATATAATCTGAATTAAAAAAAAAATGAAATAGTTTTATTACTTAATTACTTAGTAATATTTTACTCAGGGAAGAAAACGAGACACACCTTGTTTGATGTTTTTGGTGATGGAGATTCATCAGCCTCATTGATTTTTGCTTCAATTTCTCCGAAAACATCCAATTTATTATGAAACAAAGCCCTGAAAAAAATATATATATGTGAGAATGAAACCTGTACATTACATACCAGTAATAAAAAATAATAATCTTTATTTTTTTTTTAATATTGCACCACCTCAAGCTTCTCAAACTGACTTACACAGAAATACAAGAAAAACAATATATTATATGAACACATACAGTGCCTTGCGAAAGTATTCATAGTACCCTTCATTTTTTTCACGTTTTATGTTGCTGCCTTATGTTAAACTGCTTTAAATTACTTTTTTTCACATCAATCTATACTCCATACACCATAATGGTAAGGCAAAAAACAGTTTAACATCTTTGCAAATTTAATAAAAATTAGGGGTGTCAATGTTAACGCATGCGAAATCTAAAAATTTTAACGCGTTAATATTTTTTTTAACGCAAATTAATCGTTTGATAAGGTTTGACCCCAACTTGCTGCCGTCATCGCAGCGCGGAAGGTTATCTATCAGTGTGTGATGAGGTCACAGTGAACCAGTGTTGCCAGGGTAACGGCACAAGTGGGTTATTTTGAAAATACAGTCGCGGGAAAAATTACAGAGCCGCGGGTTGCGTTTTTTTGGGCTACTTTTATAATGTACCGCGGCCGCCCAAAGTGTATATAGACAAATAAAAATGAAAATAGATCCTTTTACTAATGTGTTATACTTGGAATGTATCCCTGCAACTTAAGAACGGAGAGCCGGCTGTAAACATCACAAACAACGTGAGTTTCAGCAGAGCACATGTTAAGGCTTTTACAGCAGAAATAAACATGACAACAGCCACTATAGATTATATAAGATAATAAACACACGATTATGATAGGATATGGTTTGTATGTGATTTTCATGAGATGAATGTGTACATCTGAAATGCTAATTTGTGCAGCGATATAAAAGGCTATAAATAGCATATTTTAACAACAATAAATGACCAAACTCCACATGTGATCGTAAAATGAAGTTATTACAAACACTCGATGCTGGTTTGAAGTGAGTTCTGAGTAAAAGTGTACTATTAATCTCATAAATTGTCTTATGAAGCATGATGCTAATATTAGCTCTAATGCAGCTGCAGAACAGGTCCGATTCTTCTTCTTAATGCATTTTGTCATCATTCTTCACGTAAGGTCGCAAGAAAATGTTTTGTTGTATTTATTTAGAAATACTTTTGATAATAGTTGGGTAAATGTATACTGGGATTGAAGCGATGTGGCTTGGTAAACGTTTTATTGGCAGTATAAACACTAAAAATGGCTGAATAAAAACAAATGAATAATGATAAAAGAATAATAAGGATTATGTCTCATACCTGGCGGAAGTGTGAAAGGTTCTGTTTCCTTAAACTAGTTTGTCATGCATTTCTTTATTTCAACACATTTTACAGGTAAATTTTAGTATTTTAAATTTGCGATTAATCATGATTAATCAGTCCATGACTGTGATTAAATTTTTTAATCGATTGACAGCACTAATAAAAATACAAAAACTTAAATGAATGATTCCATTGCATAAGTATTCATACCCTTATCTGGGACAGTTGAAATTTAGCTCAGGAGCATTCATATTGCTTGTAGATGTTACTACACTTCGAGTGAAGTTAACCTGTGGCAAATTCAATTGAATGGGTATGATTTGGAAAGGCACACACGTCTTAATAAAAGGTCTAACAGCTGATAATGCGTATCAGAGCAAAATCCAAGCCCTGAGGTCAAAAGAACTGCCTGTAGAGCTCAGAAACATGTCTGCGTCAAGCCACACATCTGGGGAAGAGTTGAGAAAAAAATTCTGCTTCACTGAAGGTTCACAGCAGCATGTAGTCTCTGTTACCCTTAATGGAAGAAGTCTGAAACTACCAGGACTCTCCCTAGAGCTGGCCTCCTGAATAAACTGAGCAACTGATGGAGAAGGGCTTTGGTTAGTGTGGTGACCAAGGACCTGATGGTCACTCTAGTTGAGCTCCATGGTCATATGTGGAGACAGGAGAAACCTACAGAAGGACAAACATCACTGCAACACTCCATCGATCTGGGCTTTATGGCTGTGTGGCAAGACTCAATCCTCTCCTCAGTGAAGACACATGAAAACACACTTGAAATTTGCAAAACAGCACCTAAAGGACCCTCAGACTGTGAGAAACAATATTCTCTGGTCTGATGAACCTCAATTCTAAGCATCATGTTTGAAGGAAACCAGCTCTGCTCTTCACCTGCAGAGTACCATCCCAAAAGTAAAGTGTGCTGGTAGCAGCCTCATGCTGTGGGGCTGTTTTTCAGCGGCAGAGACTGAGGGACACATCAGAGTAGAAGAAAGCTCAATGCACCAAAATATAGAGATAGCCTTAATGAAAACCTAGTCCAGAGCATTCAGAACCTCAGACTGTCCTTAAGGTTCACCTTCCAACAGGACAATGACCCTAAACACACAGCAAGAGTGGCTTATAGACAACTCTGTGAATGTCCTTGAGTGGCCCAGCCACAGCCTGAGCTTGAACCCAATCAAATATTTCTGGAGAAACCTGAAAATGTGCATCTGCCCCCGTCCAACCTGACAGAGCTTGAGAGGTGAAGAGAATGATGGCAGATAATTGCCAAATGATGATGAGCAAAGCTTGTCGCATCAAAAAAATAAATAAAAATAAAATAAAAAAATAAATAAAAAAAAAAGACTTGAGGCTGTAAAGGTGCTTCAGCTAAATATTTAGTTAAGGGTATGAGTACTTAAGCAATGAATTTATTGCAATTTTTTTTATTTTTAATAAATTTACAATTCTGTTTTTGCTTTGTCAAAATGGTGTACGGTGTACGGAGTGTGGATTGATGTGGAAAAAAGTAATATAAAGCAGTTTAACATAAGGCAGCCCACATAACAAAACGTGAAAAAAATGAAGGGGTATGAAGACTTTCGCAAGGCACTGTATATCATAATGAGCACACATGAAAAGCATTGTGTGAAAAGCAAAGTCTCACTTGATTTTCTCCGTCAGTTGCTCTGTGTTTTCGCGGATGGCGAGAGACAGTTGAGACACCGGATTCAGCATCATATTGTTCAGTGTGACCTGACAGAAGAAGGAGATTTACAGCTCAAACACACAGTTAAAACTCCTGACGTTAAACTGAAGAGAAGAGAAGCTCTGCTACCTCGTCTGCTCTCATGCTCTGTCGATTACTAGCGATCTGCTCAGACTCGTCAGCCGGTGCCGCGGCAGGACATTCTTTCTGTAAATTCAGACTGGCTTCGGGAATCTGGTGCCGCAACTGAAAGAGCATAAAATAACAGCGTACTTAATAATCAGCAGCACAAGTGTTTTCAACATTGCTAATAATCAGAAATGTTTCTTGAGCAGCAAATCAGCATATTAGAATGATTTCTGAAGGATCATGTGACACTGAAGACTGGAGTAATGATGCTGAAAATTCAGCTTTGATCACAATACGTTACATTTTAAGAGATATTCACATAGAAAACAGCTATTTTAAATTGCAATATTATTTCACTCTTTTACTGTATTCTTGATCAAATAAATGCAGCCTTGTTGAATGTGGAAACATGAACGGTACCTCTTCATGGGTAGATATGGCTGGTCCCATCTTGTCTGTTGAAGCACTCTGAGTTTCTGTGTCTCCAGCAACATCATGAATCTCTTGGGCCAGAATAGCCAAATCTTTGGCCAAGTCTTGACTCAATCTAGTAAAGAATATGCATTTAAAAAAAAAAATCAGCATTTTGACATAAAAACAAACATTTTAAAACAGTTAAAACCAAATTTTGGGAGGCAATGCATTACAAGAAAAAAGTAATCATTTTTGGAATTGAGTAAAGAAACGATATCCTGTTTGAATTAAAACCATAAGAACCATGAGAAGTAGTTACTTTTGCAATTATGTAACTTATTTACTGACAAATAGAATACTGGAAGCTTCCCCTTTCTGCATGAAGAATATACTTACAGGTGCATCTCAATAAATTAGAATGTCGTAGAAAAGTTTATTTATTTCAGTAATTCAATTCAAATTGTGAAACTCGCGTATTAAATAAATGCAATGCACATAGACTGAAGTAGTTTAAGTCTTTGGTTCTTTAATTGTGATGATTTTGGCTCACATTTAACAAAAACCCACCAATTCACTATCTCAACAAATTAGAATATGGTGACATGCCAATCAGCTAATCAGCTCAAAACACCTGCAAAGGTTTCCTGAGCCTTCAAAATGGTCTCTCAGTTTGGTTCACTAGGCTACACAATCATGGGGAAGACTGCTGATCTGACAGTTGTCCAGAAGACAATCATTGACACCCTTCACAAGGAGGGTAAGCCACAAACATTCATTGCTAAAGAAGCTGGCTGTTCACAGAGTGCTGTATCCAAGCATGTTAACAGAAAGTTGAGTGGAAGGAAAAAGTGTGGAAGAAAAAGATGCACAACCAACTGAGAGAACCGCAGCCTTATGAGGATTGTCAAGCAAAATCGATTCAAGAATTTGGGTGAACTTCACAAGGAATGGACTGAGGCTGGGGTCAAGGCATCAAGAGCCACCACACACAGACGTGTCAAGGAATTTGGCTACAGTTGTCGTATTCCTCTTGTGCGTCTTACCTGGGCTAAGGAGAAGAACTGGACTGTTGCCCAGTGGTCCAAAGTCCTCTTTTCAGATGAGAGCAAGTTTTGTATTTCATTTGGAAATCAAGGTCCTAGAGTCTGGAGGAAGGGTGGAGAAGCTCATAGCCCAAGTTGCTTGAAGTCCAGTGTTAAGTTTCCACAGTCTGTGATGATTTGGTGTGCAGTGTCATCTGCTGGTGTTGGTCCATTGTGTTTTTTGAAAACCAAAGTCACTGCACCCGTTTACCAAGAAATTTTGGAGCACTTCTTGCTTCCTTCTGCTGACCAGCTTTTTAAAGATGCTGATTTCATTTTCCAGCAGGATTTGGCACCTGCCCACACTGCCAAAAACACCAAAAGTTGGTTAAATGACCATGGTGTTGGTGTGCTTGACTGGCCAGCAAACTCACCAGACCTGAACCCCATAGAGAATCTATGGGGTACTGTCAAGAGAAAAATGAGAAACGAGACCAAAAAATGCAGATGAGCTGAAGGCCACTGTCAAAAAAACCTGGGCTTCCATACCACCTCAGCAGTGCCACAAACTGATCACCTCCATGCCATGCCGAATTGAGGCAGTAATTAAAGGAGCAAAAGGAGCCCCTACCAAGTATTGAGTACATATACAGTAAATGAACATACTTTCCAGAAGGCCAGCAATTCACTAAAAATGTTTTTTTATTGGTCTTATGAAGTATTCTAATTTGTTGAGATAGTGAATTGGTGGGTTTTTGTTAAATGTGAACAAAAATCATCACAATTAAAAGAACTAAAGACTTTATTTCAGTCTGTGTGCATTGAATTTATTTAATACACGAGTTTCACAATTTGAGTTGAATTACTGAAATAAATTAACTTTTCCAAGACATTCTAATTTATTGAGATGCACCTGTAGGTTTACAGCTATGATGATTCCAATTGTAATCAATGATACCATCTACTGTACACCGGATACAGTCAATGCATGTCTGTGTCAGGGAGAAAAACACTTGACCCAAACAAAAAAACCCTTGAAGCTCAGTCTAGTGCTATATCTTTAGAAGAGAGAGTCTGAGCCAGCGGAACAAGATTTTAAGTCATTCTCAAACTATTATTTAAATAAAATGGGAATAAAATGGATTCCTGATATTATGTCATTATTTTATAGGGCTGAAATGATTAGCCATTATTGACATCATCGACAATATTAAAAAAATAATAATTTTTTTTTAAAAATCCAGCCCCTCAAATGACCTAATGTATGGACCTACAAAAACGCGGTTTGACCAGTGTGGTGCTGTAGCACAAGACTACAATTCAGCTCTACCAGACGCAATTCAAGAGAAGACATAACACATGGCACTTATGAGAATACGTCAGTGTAAACAAAGCCAAACCAGTAGTGTGTGTGGGAAAGTTTTACAAAACTAAAGATTTAAAATACCCGAGCAGTCGTTTACTGTTAGCGAACATCCCGGCGCTGCTGAGAGCAATGAATGTGTAAATGTATGCTGCAAGCTTTCCTCTCAATAACAAAATAAACAAAAATGATAGTGGTGAGCACATCCACCCTATAACGATAAAAATCCACGCAATATTTTTTTTTTAATCCCCATCGATAATATCCCCTTTCTCAAATCAAGTCGTTCACAGCTTCTTGGGTACATGACGTTACACAGACCGTCTCCACACAGAATGTCTCCTAAGTGAATGAGGTGTCCTGTTGTTGGATGTAATAGCAGTCGTCATTTACTCCTGACATCAGAGTAAATGAAGACGCAGTTGATTACGTTTGTTTTTGAAGGTTATGCGCCCCCCGATCTGCCAAAATGCATCTATGTTCACGCGAATCATTCGTAAACCAGCTTCACCTACAGAAGTGAGTATAAGGTTCTTTTATTAATCTTTGCAAATCGCCTTTCCTAATAACGTGCTAGTTAGTTAGCAAGTTCCGTGGCTAAATGCAGCTAAAGTAAACAGTCTTGATTAACTAAATCGGCTTGCTGTGTGCAGAGCTGTTTTTGACAGGGTAAAAAGGGTTTTGTTTTACACTACCATTGAGAAATTTTAACCAAAGTATGTTATAGACTTTTCATTAAGACCCTAAAGAATCATATTAACTTGTGGAAAATGGGCATCCGATGACCCCTTTACAATAATCGTTTGTTGCAGCCTTATTTTGGTGTTTCCCCACCTGGCGATCTCAGCGCTATGAGACGTCCAGTTCTGGAAGGCGTCGCTCTCGTGTCCTTCCCCCTCAGAGTCTCTCGAGCGGGGCACGGCTCGCACCGGACCGGCCGGATGGATTCTGGGGTTCTGCTGGGATCCTGAATGATGGGAGCGTTTGTGTTTAGGGGTGCTATGGTTAGACTCGTACTCATCCTCCGAGGTGGAGGCGTAGTCTGAACCCTTCTGACGCCTCCTGGAGTCTTGGCCCAGGAAATTGGGAATGAGGAGCGTTTGGTACACCAAGTCATCAGAGGATGGGAGAGAAACCAAAATAACAAAGCAAGAGGAGAAAGAGACGGAGAGATGTGAGAAGACACCCGAAAAACCAACAACCACTTTCCATTCGTCCATGGGGTTCAAAAGAGCTCAGTAAGATTGTTAATACCATTAGGGCTGGACGAATTTTCCAATTTTGATTGATTTGAATGTAATGTTTTGCCATGATTTAGTTTTTTTTGTTTTTAATTGAAAAAATCATGGTTTGAATAAAAATATTAGAAAATGTTACAATCAGTCACACTGACAATACACCAATGATAACAGTTAAGACAGAAAAAAAAACCTAACTTCTAACTTAATCGTGCGTGACGCGCTCTATCACGTAACGTAGAAAATATAGCTTGTCCTCAGCAGCCGTTCACACAATTTGTTTTTGCGTTAAAAAAAAAAAACGAGGTGGCAGGAGAACGGGAAAAACACAAGGTTATGAGACGCGAGTTGAACTATTTTAACTTGAGCGTCGTGGTCTTAGAACGGCGTTTCATGCGAAAAAAAGACAAGTGTTCAACGGCCATCACGCGCAACTTTACATAGAAAAACAATGGAAAAGCAGCGCAGCAATGCAAAGACCTTTAAAGAACTTCTACTGTATGTTTGATAAATCATGTAACTGTTTAAATAAAAAGTAATTTTAAAATAAAAGCAATCAAAATAAAACACCAAAAAATTAATGAATGAGAATTGAACTTTTAACTTGATTGCCGCGTTTTCAGCATAGTGTTACATGTGTGAGACTCCGCAAAAGATGCAATATAAAATTTTCAAATAAAAGCAATCAAAATAAAACACTCCAAAAATATGAATGCAAATTGAACTTAACTTGAGTGCCACCTTTTTAGAATGGCGTTTCATGCACGAGTCGCTACAAAAGCTGCGAGATGCAAGCGCTACAGTCAAACACGTCCAGCAAGCGCATGTTTGCAAAACGATCATTTTGAATTTGAATTGCCTTGACTTTGACGATTAATAAAGAGAACGTTACTTAAATCGTGTTGTAGGTACATTTTCAAGCTGAGTTAAATTTAAAGTTTAGTTAAACTTTGAAGAAAAACAAATCTTGAATCTGAGAAATAAAAAATATTATTTTTTTTTTTGCCATATTGCCCAGCCCTAAATCCCATTAAAGAAAAATTACAATAAATTACTTTAATTTTCACAATATACCTGTTAAGTTTTTAGAATGGTAATCTGGTTATCTGGAAATTCAAATATTAGTAAAACTGGAGACTAATTACATGGTCTTGTTAGTTGAAGTTGGTCATTGGCCCAGTTGTGTGAAAAACAAATGCACACAAATCAAGTCAATGACTGCAGGAGGAATCATTCAGAGACAGTGAAAGAACTGTATTTTATATCAGAAACATACTTTTTTTGTTTTAGAAGCTCATCACTATGATAAGTGGATGCAAAGCCAAAATAATCATCTTGGAATGTTTGCCTAACATCTGACCAACCTTCTGCAAATCTTACAAGCAAACTCAGAATCCATGATACTCACTGGCAGTGCTACTGGTGTATTTGGCACTGCTTGAGCGTCCGCGGATGATCGGCTGTCTGTTCATGGCATTCGAAACCTTCCGCAGAAGAGCCTTGGGATCCGGGACTGAAGCTTTCCGCACGGAGCTGCTTGACTCGGTGCTACGGTTTGAAAAGCCAGTTCGGCTCGTGGAAGACTCTGTATCACTAGGCGTGTTGAAAGAGCCCGTCCTTTTCCTGGGAAGAGCCAAAATGTCCAATCGAGAAAGCTTCTTGCTTTCCTGAGCACCTGGAATGTTTGTCGAGGGGTTGACGTCGGAGTTTTGTGATGTCCGATCGGTTTCAGTGCCTTCGTTGTCGGAGGCTTCACCCAAACGTGCCCGGCGAAGCATCGAAGCCCTTGTCGGTTTCGGAGCAGAGAGGCTACTGGAGCGAGCTAGAGCATTGTGTACTTTGGATTTGCTCGTGCCCTCCTTCTGAAGAGGAACAGTGTACTTTTTGTAAGGCAGGGAACTTGATTCTTGGTCGGAGACGGCATCTGGCCAGTGCCGTGTGGTGGGACTTTGAAGATCAGGCCCAAAGTCTTGAGAACTAAGGTTACGACGGAGTTGAAAACGCTTGCTTGGATCTACCTTGCCATTGCTGTCCTTTATCCCGGATTGGCACGATGGATCACTAGAAGTCTTAGGTTCTCTGGAACCTCTTAAGAGTCCTCTGAGGACCACTGGCTTCTTGGGCACGGAAACTAAAGCGTTTTTCCCGCTGATTGTACTAGAAGTGTCCGATTCTCCCGAGAAGGAGTCCTCCATATGGGAGCAACCATTGTTGTCTTTCTGCTGCTGTTGCTCCAGAAGCTTTGCTTCCAGAGATGCTAGAACATCCTCAGTGTCTTTGAGGTAAGATTGAGTGTCTTGATTGCTTATGCCTTTAAAAGCATCTTTGCTAGATGGTTGACTAGATATCTGAGGCAGTCTGGACAAGTGGATGTTGTCGCTGGCCCTTTCTTTGGTATAACTTTCTTGTCTAACAATGGACACTAAATTGTCTCCACCAACAGAGTCATCTGGTTGATCGATGTTGGGTGGTGAACAGTCGCTCTTGCTAAGTTTGCCATGCAATCGTGTTAAAGTTGATGTGGAGAACTTAGGAGTCGAATCCTGGTCTTTTGCCTCTACTTGACTGGTCTTCATAGACCGGTTCCACATCTTCTGTGTCGAATCAGGAGTCTTCCTGCATTGCTCTACCACAGAGCCATCATCGGATTTGCTGGCATCACTCAGGCTGTCCGGATCCAGATCATCTTGGACGCTCAGTTTCTGCAGATCCCACTTTTGCTTCTGAACTTGCGAACTCTTCTCCACACCGGACAGGTAAGAATCCGTTTGGATGTGTATTGCTGGCGGTGGTGTCTCGATTTTCTCCTTCGAAGGAACCTGAGGCAGAACTCGTCTTGATCTGCTGCTTTGGCCTGTTTCTGAGTAGTCAGCACTTCGGTTAAGCATAACCTGGTGGATGATCCTTTCACCAGCTTAAAAAAACCCCCAAAACAAATAGGATAAATGAAACGTGCTAGCAAAGACAAAAGCCAAGAAAACTACTGAACCAAGCAAAGTTTCCATACCTTCGGCGGAAAGATCAACCTGTGTTGGGATATCAAAGAGTCCTGAAGCAGGACCAGAGTCTGAATAGGTGTCAGCCAAACTGGCCCAGCGAGAAACCCACCTAGTGCCTCCGGGTGTTAATGTCGTCATAGACTGTATCTGTAGAAAAGAGGAAACTAATTAAATGCAAACTCTTACTACATCATAGCTCTTTAAAGTGGTCATGTTTTTTGAAATTGAGATTTTCACTTTATCTGTAAAGTAAGTTTATCTTTTAAGTCAAAGTTGAATTGAATAATCCTTCTAGTCCCCAGAACTGCTAAGAACAAATATAGCAAATATTTGTGAAAATACTGATTAAAATCATTGCAGATACACTCAATTTTTTTTATTATTTTAAATTTCTTTGATTTGTTTTATTTAAAAGAATTTCTTACTTTTTTTCCTTTATTTCTGAACTTATTTTCTTAAATTATTTTATGTAAAACACGGTGTATGAAATGTACTATATAAAATTTTAAAGTAAAATTTTAAAGTCTTCTAGATCTAACCAGAAACATCTGTAAATATCTGAATTAATATTAAAATATTTATCAATAGTCTTATAAAGATCACTCTGTCAAAAAAATAATTTGCAAATTAGTGACCTCTACAGCTACGTGAAATAATTAGCACATAGAAAAATTTAATGTTTAATTAAATTTTTAATTATATTTAAATTATTTCTATTCCTCATTTTTAATACAGTTTTCTTGTAAACTTGTTAGGCTTGATTGTGTGCTAATAACAATTAAAAAAATTTTTTTTTGGTCCTTGACATTATTTACTGTCTGAATGTTCCAGAAACCTTATTAAATATTAAATATATTATTAAATGATGATACTGAATCATACTGAATCTGATAATGATAATGAATACATAGATACTCAAACTGCAAATTCAAAGAAAATCTCTTTATATACACCAAATGAAAATACCTCAACCATAAAGAGAGATCAGGCCCTTTAATGATTCAAATCACCCATCCATAATCATCCGAAAGCAGGAAAGAGCCAAAAGACATCAAGCCATTAAAACAGCTTTGAGAAGATCCCCAAGAAAGATCCAAAGCACACTGAAAAATGTGTAGATTGCGATGATTGAGTGATTGACAGATAGATCTACTGATGCCCATGATCCGGAGTGAGTTTACCTGTACAGGACCCTTGGCTGTGTCACTAAGGTCTGTTGAGTATTGACCCAATTTTAGGTCTGAGCTATTCTCACTGAGTAGAAGACTATCGTGACCCTCAGTGTCACCAACTATAGGCTTAACTGTTGCTGCTGCTGAGATTTGGCTGTTGTCACGAACACCAAACACCTGTTAATGATAAAGCATGCATGAATATGTCTGTTCCCAACTGACTGGAACTCCTCGACTCTTGACTGGTTAAATTATTCAAAAGTAGTGCTCGACCGATATGAATTTTTTTGAAAGTGATACTGATATTTAGCAAGCGGTCAATGGGGATATCAAGCTTATTTATATTATATCACAACACTTAAGATAGCAAAAAACACATGCGCAACAATTGCTGAAATTAAAGGGGTCATATGACGTTGCTAAAAAGCACATTATTTTGTGTATTTGGTGTAATGCAATGTGTTTATGTGGTTTAAGATTCAAAAAACACATTTTCCACATACTGTACATAATTGTTGATCCTCTATGCCCCGCCTTTCTGAAAGGTGCCGATTTTTACAAAGCTCATCGTTCTGAGAAGTGAGACATGTGCTCTGATTGGCCAGCTATTCAGTGCGTTGTGATTGGCCGAATACCTCAAGCGTGAGACGGAAATGTTACGCCCCTTACCGTATTGTGATGCCGTGTCACGGCGACACAAAAACAATAAAGCCCATTATAACCGAGGCATTTGTTGCATCTAGTGGGGACATAATTACTGATTATAATGACTTATACTGTCTTTTTACGCGTCGCATCGCACAGCGTAAACATTACCATGTCTGCATTTGTGACCGGAGAAACGACAACCATCAAGCACTACTCTACATAGCTCAAAACTCGCGTTTGAATAGTCAGTGGCAAATTCTTTAAATATGAAAACATACTTACAGGCTGAGAGTAAGAAGCGCCAGACTATCCTTGCAATGTTGGAATTGCTACACTTTACAGTCTTTGAGCATAGCTGGCAGGCTACTCCCAGGTTCAGGAAATAGTCCTCCGTAAAATGCGCTGCACACACTCTAATATTTGGGTTGAACTGTTCTGGAACTGTCTTGTAAATACAGATTAACCACTGATTTCTAGTTGTGTCCACTTTTGGAAGCCCAAACAGAGTAGTTTCGCTTTCACAATGAAACGCGGCTTCTCCAGGACATGACGCCGGCGGCAGCAACAACACTACAGCGAGCATAAAAGTTCCACCCTCTTTCATTGCGTATACGTTTGGGCGGTGTTTTGCAAATCTCCCCACACCGTGACACAGATGTGGGGGCGTGTTTGAATGAGCCGTTTTAGGGGGGTGTGGTCGAGTCTTAACTTTTATAAAGAATATCTCTTTGGTTTTGAGATTTTTGTCTTTGCAACTTCAGGGATCTTATCTATGCACAAACAGCTTGTAACACTCCAAAGAGAAAAGAAAACTTGAAAATCGCATTATATGACCCCTTTAAATCTATATTTATTTTTATATAATAATCTACTAAATTAAATCATTTGAAAATGAATTAATATGAAAAAAATCATGATAAAAAAAAATAAATCTGTAAAATAAAGATATTTACATGGCAGAACAACTCTCCTGTCAGCATACAATAAGTCTAAATAAAAGTCCCGTTCCCCGTCAAAATATAAATTCTGTTTCTAACATATCAGCCAAACAGAAAAAAGGCAGATGCCGATATAAAAAAAGAGAGCCAAATATCAGACAATATTTCAGTTGACCACTATTCAAAACACACTTGAAATGTGATAAAATACGAGCGTTAGGGTTTACAGTGCATATCAGCCAAACAGGAAAAATAAAAATTAACGCCCAATGGATGCCGATATTAGAAACTGCCAAATATCAGCGGATTTATAGGTCAACCACTATTCAAAACACACTTGAAATGTGATAAAATACTATTGTTAGGATTTACACCGCATATCAGGCAAAAAAAAAAAAAAAGGCAGATGCCGATAATTAAAAAATGCCAAATATCGGCCGATATATCAGTTGACCAATATTCAAAACAAACTTGAAATGTGATAAAATACTAGCATTAGGGTTTACAGCGCATATAAGTAAAACAGAAAAATATGGATGCCGATATTAAAAAAAATGCCAAATATCAGCCGATACATTGGTCGACCACTATTCTAAATGCACTCGAAATGTGATAAAATTATAGCATTAGGGTTTATAGTGTACATCAGCCAAACTGAACAAAAATGAATGGCCAATGCAAATATATTATATATATATATTATTTATTTGTATATATTTGTCGACCACTATTCAAAGAGAACTTGAATTGTGATAAAATACTAGGTAAGTGACTGAAATAATCTGAATAACAGAACTAAAACAATGCTTTCTAATAACACAATGTGTTTGTGGTCTCTTTAGCTGTTTGAATCTGATGTCAAGTACCTGATCGATCAAGCTCCGTGCCTCCACAACCTCTTTGTCTGGACTTTCAGCTTCAACGGTGTAGGTACCTGCATCACTTAAACTGTCCTCCTCTTCCTGCTGCTTGGGAACCAAAGGTTTGGCCTCCGTACTGTTGTCTTCCTTGGGTGCAGAGGGAGATTTGATTGTCTGATTCACTGTATGAGACGTAGAAGGAAAACTCTGATGTGTCACTGAGGATCCAGCATTAGAAGACGAGGTCTTCACCCAAGTCGAGTTAACATCCCATGTGGGAGCAGGACTGGGTTTCGACACCCTAAGCAACTCTGCAGCAAAGTCCTGCGACAGTTTGGATCTCCGGCCGACGCTGCCGTAAGTTTTAGACGAAGAGCGGGAGCTGAAGTCAGAGGTGCTCATACGGACTTCGCTCTTCTCCCGTCTGAGGGATCCGGCCCGCTGAGGACCATCTGAACCTTTGAGGGGAATCGTGAACTGCTGTGTGGGTGGATTATGTCCAGATGATGTTGACCGTTCTCCTCCTTTCCGTTTGTCTAATTTGCTTTTTAGAGCAGACTGGAAGTCGGGAGAAGACATGTTATTGGTGAACGACTGCGAGCGCTTTTTCCGTTGTGTATCGTCAAAGAACTCAATCACAAAAGCTTGCTGGGGATCCGGTTTGCCTTGGCTTTTTGAAGTGTAGTTAGTTGGGTAATCTTTTCCCTCCGGTTGTTGATTGATCTTTTGTGACTGAATCATTTGCGTTTCATCCGGTTCTTCAAAATCAGGGTCTTCCTGAGGGTGCGGATCTAGAAATAAGTTACAGGTCAACATTTAACCTCCAGATATATTTGAAAACTTTTTGTCTAGAAACAAGCTCACAGAGTTGAAACTGTCAGACCAGTAATAATTATTATATTAGTAAAACATCCCACCAGGTTATTATTGCTAACTAAAATATTTTAATTTTTATTTTAGCTATAGTTAGCAAGGCATCGTTTCTCATTTTCATTTAGTTTAATCTGAAGCACTAAAATAACTGAAACTGAACTAAAAATGAATAAAAACGATATCAATTTATTTTAAAATATATTTGAAAAGACAAAAATACACAAAAAAAATCACTTAAAATTTAACTAAAATTAATATGAAAATGGAAAACAAAAATAAAAGTATTTTAGTTTTCCATGTTCATTTTGATTTTAAAGTTTTAGTAATTAAACTTAGTTTTTTTTGTCATTTAATGAAAAACACAAAATTACTAAAACTTTACATTTTAAATAACAGAAAATGTTAATTACAAATTCATGAATTTAAAATAAGTATATTAATAAAATTAAAATAACTGTATCCCACCACTTAATTTAGTCTATTTTCCATTTTCATTTGAAAGTTTTAGTAATTTAGTTGTTTTGTCATTTTTATTCATGAAAATCACAACAAAATTACTAAAACTTTACATTTAAAATGAAAATGTAAAAAGTGAAAATTAATTTAATTATTAATTATTATTAATTAAATATTAATATTAAAACTATAATAGTATATTAATGATACTAAAATAACACCATATCCCACCACTTAATTTCATTTATGTTTTAATATGCAACTATCATGTTGTGCTGCAAATGTTGTCAAATTTGTGTCAATAAAGCCGGTTCAACTATAGATATCTAAGGAAAACGCTTAGATTTAAAGAAAAACGTCTTCAAAAAGCTAAATTTCCGGTGTGCACAGAAGGCTAAAATGAAGAGAAAAAGATGCATTTTATCATTTATTTTTCAGACAGCTATCTAAAACAGTTCTCTGTTGTCTTTTACCTTTGAAGGTCTTGTTCAAGAGCTCGTCTGACCCAGACTGCTCTTCTAGACTCTTCATCATAGTGGTGTCACTCTGAACCAACCAATCAGCCACTTTGTTCTCCACCGACATCACCTCCGTGAGTCTGGCTATCGACTCCTTGCTGAGGTTTCTGGGGTTTCGCTGGCGGACGGAGAGCTTGGTGACCTGGTCCTTGATCTTCATCTTTCCAGGGGTTTGGTCGTCAAACTCGATGGTGAAGGAGGCATGGCCCTGAACCACCGGAGGAGTGGCAGGGGGTTTGTGGTCCGTGTCTTTTGTGGGAATCTCTTGGACTTCCTGGGATGCAGTTTTGGGCTTTGAATGGATCTCCTTAGTAGGGATCTCAAAGTAACTTGGTTCCTTGCGGTAAGAGTAACTGGATTTGCCCTGGCCATCGTGAAGTTCATCTGGAGAAACGCTGAGCTCACGTTTGGTACCATCCATGTGGTTTTCTGGGAAGAGACATCAGCAGTATTGACTGTTAATATAAACTAACAGTAATGGGAGAAACTGTGCATTTCAACACTCAATCAATTTCTTCACAAAATGATTCACTGTTTGAATCGCTTGAAACACTGCATGTGTTTCAAGATGTAACTGCAACGAAAACTCAGCCCAAACATGAATAATGACACCGTTTACCAGTGTTAAGTATCTTTTATAGTTTTTATTAATAATTAGAATTATTTTTGGTAACACTTGGAGCCATTATATATAATTCATTATGAAAGTATTAACGCATTAATTATGCCTCATAACGCACATTATAATGCACTGTATGATCTCATGAATAACACCACATTTACATACAATATATTTCATTTACTTACATATTCATTATTATACCTTTAAAAAGTATATTTCATTAAATTTTATGACAAGATGTAAGATGTCAGATGTAAGAATTATGCAAATATTATAATGTATTTTAACTTTGGTTAAAATTATTTATGAAAAGATATAATGCATAATGTACATAATGTGTATTATACATAGTGTGTTACCTTACTTTTTATATTTTCCATTTTTAATGTTATAAGATTGTTGCGTTTTTGACATTTTCTTATGTTTTTTTTTTATGTGTGTGTGTATTATATATATATTTTTTTTGTATATATATATATATATATATATATATATATATATATATATATATATATATATATATTTCAGTTCTAGTTTTAGTTATTTTAGTACATCAACAAACTAAAAAACAAGGTATATTGCCTTAGCAACTAACTGAAATAAAATTAAATACATTTTTAAATTATTTAATTTTATTGCAGTTAACATTTATTTTAAATAAAAATGTTCATGTTTTTAGTTTTAGTTAACAATAACAACCCTACCTTGTTAAAACCAATTGCAAATATTTTCTTGAAAGTGTAATCTATTAAAATTCAATCTTCAAATACCATTAAATATGAAACGTCTATAAATTGTTCTTTTACATTTACTATACAAACATGCCATTAATAATGTCTACATTATAAAAGTGATCCATGACTAGGTTAAAATAATGCATTCATGGATTTACTGAATTTTTACAGATTATTAAATTACTGAAATTACTACAAACTAATAAAACAGCTACAAATAAAAAAATTAAATTAAAATAAAATATAAACTACAAAAAAACTATATATTAAAATATATTTAATATTAGATTAATAAAAATTATATAAATAAGTAAAAATCATAAATTAAAATAAATTATAAAAAAATAAAATAAAATAAAAAATAAAATTACATTACATGAGCTGTTGACATTACTTATTTTAAACCACTGGTTTGAAACAAAAACTTTGCGAATTTTCCAAGCTTCACATAATCAGTATTTCTGAAAGTACCATCACTACTAGCTATTTCCATTAAGATGCGTCTTAAGGCAGGTGAACGTGTGACATACAGAAGAAGAGCTAATTAAGTTATTACTTAAGATTACTTACCGCACTCCTGCTGTGAGAAAACCTTAGTAAGGTCAAGTATTTCAGGTCGATCTTATACCTCGTCCAAACCAGGTGTAACGTGTACAGTTTCACTGGTGCATAAAGCAACTTTCACTATAGGTGGCGTTATTCAGCACGACACAACAGACATAAAAAACAACAAATCTCTTTCGATCTGAGTTTGGGTACAAAACTGAGATCACCATGGATGAGATTTATCGATTATCACATCATGGCTGATTAGTAAACGCCAAAGAGGAGACGAAGAGGAGAAGTGAAAACTTCAGTGTATAATAATATCCAGTATTAAAAACATTGACATCTATTCTAGATATTAAACCTAATGTCAGCTAATGCTAAACCAAAGGTGACTCCTGCTTGTGCTTAACAACGAAACAAAGAACTAAACTAAGATTTCAAAACATCTGAAATGGAACAAAAGTTTCTATGGTCACCCGTTAATCTGAAGAAAACTCTGAGAAGTACTTAAGACTGGAGGAGAAACACAATGACCTTCTCATTGGACTAAGACGGCCGCTAATCCATCACGAGGCTGAACTCGCTAGTCTGACGTGTTTTAAAGCTCACGCCAGCGAGGAGTTTAGTACTGAATTCCTCAGGATCACCGAACAAAGGGATTTTTCTCTTTTTAGTTCACAGCGCAGTTGCATTCCTATCCACACATTTAATACACTTCAAAAAGCATCTGGAAACTCATTTTTGGTACTCAAACTCTGAGTAAATCTTGGGTTTGATGGTTCAGGAGTCTCTGTTTCTGACCTGTGTGATGTTCATGGATGCTCGGATCACAGCGCTGACCTTTATGTTCATCATCCTCACCCCACCAGGACGGCTGACCATACAGAGGAGTGGGTCTGGACACGGACGGATCTGTAATGAAACGAGGGAAAAGAACGAGTTTAATGAAACCACAACAACTTCTGCTATTAATGCTGCTGCTGCTCAAAATCACAAAAGACACTTTCCATTAATACAGTACAACTGATGACATTATTTCTAAAATAAGTATTAATAATAATAATAATAATAATAATAATAATAAATAATAGTAGTAGTAACAATAAAACTATTTAAAATAAAAAAAAAATCATTGAAATGCTAAAAAAAAATCTTAAAAATAAATGAATTGATGAGATTACTTGTTTTACAAAAAAGAAAAAAAATAATTAAATTACAATTAAAATAAACTTTACAAAATGAAAAAAAAAATAAAATTAAAAATCAATGTATAACTACATAAATAAAAATACAAATAAATAAAATATAAAAATGATACCTGATCATCATAAACCTAACATTACTTAAAAAAAGGTAACAATTATAAAAAATAAATAATTCAAATAGAAAAATATACAAAATAATTTTTAAAAACTATTTAATATTGGATGAATAAAAATCATAAAAATTATACAAACTAAAAACTAGATTAGAGGAATCAAAATAAATCAAAATAAAATCATAAAAATACATTAATAAAATTAACTGGTGACATTTTAGAAATGAGGACAGAAAAGAAAGAATAAATTAAAAAAAATAAACTAAATGAATAAAAATAATAAAATAAAAAGTTGACATTGCTTATTTGAGAAAAATACAAAATAATAAATAAAAAAAAAAATAAAAATCAATTAAAAAAAAAAAAAACTAAAAAAATCTAATAAACAACCAAACAAACCTCCATTTACTGGCTATGTTGAAAAGGAACCAAAGAATTTTTTAACCCTACTCATGTCAGTGCCAGCAAGCACAACAGCTTAATTTAAAACCAAATTAAATGGTTGGCAAAACTTTCATGCACATTATGCACGTCTGGCCTGAAGCCCTTAGAAAAGCAACAGTAATTTAACAAATAGCAGACTGGCAGCGGCGCTAGTGTCGACTCCACCCAATCAGAGCGATCGGTGCTAATCTACAGCTACTGACTGTCAGAGATAACCAGTCACGCTGGTTAAAGCAAGCCGCAGCATGGACACTGTTGTCACAGCGACACTGTTTAACATCAACAAAGAGAACAATGGAACACAAGTTCACATGTTGGACTCTTGTGTCATTTGTGTGTCATTTAGCAGCACAGACACAAACAGCCAAACACTACAGGAGGGTCACAGACAACCGTGTGCAACAGTTTCTGACTACAGTGTAAAGAAACCTAAGCATTTAAACTGGGGTAAGAGCTTTACTGACAACAGAAGTAGGAAAAAAGTGCTAAAACATGATTCAATCCCATGAGTCAGTTGGGCAGGACCAGGTCAGAAACCACAGGAAGTTCAGGACAGAAACTCTCATGAAGTCTTTCTGAGAGTTTCTACTGTTGGCTTTTAGCTCCATCTGAAAACGCATGCATTTTAAAGCTTAATTTATTTTGTGTAAACTATATACTATTTTTTTTAAACATGCTTGTTTATCTACTACGCTGGTATTTACAAACTTTCGATAGCTGAAATATTATCCTTGTGATTTTAAGTTTTAAACCTTAATTTAAAGATTTTAGCTAGGGATGTGACGAGATCCTCGCAAAATATTTTGCAATGTTTACATTAGAGCTGCACCATTAATCGTTAAAAACTGCGCTTGCGATATTGATTCGAACACCCACGCGATCTTATTCCTGCATGACAACGATTCAGCTAAGTCTATTAAGACTGTTTCACATCGCGAGTGTCAGTGGAGCGTGAGATGTTGATGAATCAGAGGGTCGAGCATCATCACGCTTCCGATGTGAACGCTGTCAGACTAAACACGCGCTGCTGACGCTCCACTGACGCTTGCGATGTGAAACAGGTGTTAAAGACATTCAAATCTGCTGCTGATCCAAAAAGAGAAACACAAAGTCTTTTCAACCACACATCATTATTTCTGTGTTACAGACATTTAAATAACATAAGTACTGGGATAAAAGTTTATAGTTTGGGTATAAACACTAGTTTACATGTTATTACTGCATATAATTAATTAAAATAGAAGTTTAATTTCATAAAGTATAAGTTGATTTCAAAATGCACCTACATTTTTTGCATTTTGTGTTTTTCAGTTGAATAAAAGACTATTTTCCCTACATATTTCATCGAGGATTTTTTTTTTTTTTTTTTTTAAGTCTAAAAATCTTGTCTCGTCTCGTTCTCATGAACCCAGTCTCGTGTCTCGTCTCGTCTTGTGGGATGTGTCTCGTCACACCCCTAATTTTAGCCTAAATTTATGAAATTAACTGGTGACTTATTTTAGAAAAAAAGAAAAAACCTATTAAAATAAATTAAAATAGAAAAACAAATAGAAATACTATGCAAAATAATTAAAAAAAAAACAATTTAATAATAGGTGAATAAAAATCATACAAATAAAAATCCAAAATGCATGTGTTTTAAAGCTTCAAAAGATGTAAACTACATTTATTTACTTTAAAAAAAAATATGTTTATCTACTATGCCAAGGATTTCCAAACTTTTTTGTCAGGTGAAATATTATTCCTGAGATTTTAAGTTAATGTTGCAATAATTTAACAACATAATATATTTAACATGTATTTATGGTTTTCTGAGGTCGGTTAATGGTCACATGACATGCAGGTACAGTAATCAAATAAAATATTTCATCCTTTATTTTTAGTAAGTGTTTTGTTTGTTTTTAATTTAAAATTATTGACCTTTTCATCAACTCAATAGTGTTATTATAGTTAACTAAAACAAACTAAAATTAAAACCATGGGGGGGAGGGGGGATCAGTACTTGAAATATAAAAAAAGTTAACTGAAATAAAATAAAATAAAATATTTGATTTCAGCTAGTTGCCAAAGCAACATTTCTCATATTAATTTAGTTTAACTCGAATAAAAATTATATAGACATAAAAAATTAAAAACTAATAAAAATGAAAACAGAAAACACAAAGTCCAATTAAAAATATTAGTTAAAATAACACTGCAACTCTCTTGATATTCTAAAATCACTAAAATTAAAATAAATTGAAATAAAAATTAAAACTATATAGACAAACTACTAGAAATTACATAGAAAATAAAATAAAAATAACTCAATATTACCAATAACACTGCAAAAGAACTAAAATAACACTGCAAGCCATGAACAACCTGCAGTTTCCTCGAACAAGAGTTTGGAAAGTATTCTTTTTGGAAAATTCACATCATCTACAAACAGGTTCAGAGTCCATTTTCACCGGATGATTCAGGCCTGCCAGGTCGTTTAGCCATGAAACACCTCGTTTTCCCATGAGCAACACTATCCCTCTTCAAGAGCACCAAACAAATGTCTCTCTGTGAGTCGCTGCCCACTGACGATTTGGGGTTTTAGAGGTTTGATCACCTCACTAACCCTCAGTATGAGCACTAGTAATGGTGCTGATTGACTTCGCAAGCTCTTGAGCAAATGAAGACACACATGTGAAGTAAACAAGTCCAAACAGATCAGCAGGGAGAGTCTGACGCTCGTTTAACAGGGTTTAACAGTAATCCCATCACAGCACCTGCAGCAGAGCAATGCCAACCTCAACCCATTAATCGCCTCCAAATCAAACAGTCCCTGGGTCTTAAAGGGACTGTTCACCCAAAAATTAAACTCTGCAGTTAATTTACTCATCCTCAGGCCAATCTAAGATGTAGATAACTTTTTTCTTCAGTAGATCAGTAAAGAAGATTTTTAGCTGAAATGTAGTCCTTGGTGATTCATACGATGCAAGTCAGCTTTGAGAGTCAAAAAAAGCACATACAGGTAAGACAAAATTAATCCCCGTGGCTCCTGATGATATATATTCAGGTCTTATGAAGCGAAATGATTGGTCTGTGCAAGAAACTGAATATTATTTCTAACACTATTAGCTAGGGTTGGGCAATATGGCCAAAAAAATTATCACGATAAGTGATAATCTTTCACTATATTTTTTTTTATATCAATCGATATTGATAATTATCATGATAAATGTCAAATCTTTATTTCTTTTTTCTAAGTTTAAAGCCAGATTTTTGCTCCAAAGTGAAAGTTGTAGAAACTAGACCATTAACTCTTTCCCCGCCAGCGTTTTTTAAAAAAGTTGCCAGCCACCACCAGCATTTTTGATGATTTTCACCTAAATTTGACGGCCCTCAGAATATTTTTTGCTATGAATATAAGAATATATTATATTATCAAAATAAAGAATCAAGTCTCTGCTTTTAAACAACAAAAAAAACTGTTTTATTCTATCTTCATGTGTTCATGTTTTATCACCATTTGAATGCAGATAGGTTTCATCAGAAATACAACATTTTGGACAAAAAAACTGAGAAAAATGCATTATCAAATTAGTGCATTTTCAAGCAAAATACATTCAGATGTCATATTCGTTCACCTGTATATAATTATATGAATAATTGAAATTGCATTCAATAAACAGAACAAACAGACACACACAAACATATACATACATGTGATTACACACACAGAAGCTTCATACATACATATACTGTACACACACATACATATACATATATATATATACATATATATATATATACATATACATATACATATACATATACACATATATATATAGAGAGAGAGAGAGAGAGAGAGAGAGAAAGAGAGATAGACAGATATAGATCTATTTATAGATCACGCGCACACACACACACACCTATTCAGACCGACGGGTTATCGGTTACAACTAGAGATGTTTCTGTGTCTGTAAAGGCATCTCTCTCATGGATTACTTCGTCCCGATCAGATTCAAAATGGTCAAAACATGATCTACATATATGATCTATATATGATCTACATTATCTATGATCCTTCCGTTTATGCCGATCGTCTTCTATTTGCACCCTAAAGACCTCGTAACTCATTCAGGACATGCGCTAGGGCTTTCCTTACCGTAATACACCTAGAACACGGATTGCCGTAAAAACTCGTCAATGGCGGGGAAGCGTTGGCTCTTAATTGACGAGATATTGACGAGATATCTCGTCAATGGCGGGGAAAGAGTTAATTTTCCTTAAAATAAATATCTTAATAATAATACTTTTTTGCACATTTGGTAATAGTAACGTTAGTAGCTTGAGTTAGGATGCAAATGTAAATTTTTGTTCGTTATCAAAATCAGTAACATCTGTAAAAATTGTAGCAACCTCATTTTTATATGGTGAAGTTTAATTATTCTGAGTTTTTTTTTTTTAATTAATCATTGGTCTTCCATAGCAGCATACATTTAAATCATGATAAACACTTAAAACAACACATATAGCACACCTCAATATCATGGTAAAAAGATTACTATATGGTTTTTAGGTATCTATATGAAAAACAGTAGTCTAAAAACAGCCTAAATGCACACATGCTATAACTTAATCACAAAAATACTGCAATTATAGTCCATTACTCATTTAATTCATGTCTACATTAATAATACAATAAAATTAGATACGATTAATGCTACCCACATTTTGGGTAGTTTGAACTTTGATCCGAGCGGATAAACTGTGTGTGGCACGCTTCAAATGAGTAGCTCTGTTTCGTTCCGCTTTTGGTAAACATTATATCGAACGTTTATCGAACTCTTCATATTGTTTTATCGAGGAAGATTATATCGTGATAATTATCATTTTTGATTTATCGGCCAGAACTACTATTAGCTGTAATCCAGAGCCTCAGGGAAACAGTTCGGAGTGATGTCCGGTTCACAAACGAATCATTCTTTTGAACTGATTCTTCTTAGTAAACCAGGCCGCCAAATTGGACTGAATCAGTCTGTGGCTCAAGCAGAACAGATCTACAAGTTACTCAATCAAAACTCACTTTCAGACGCCTGACAGTCACTCACACTGTAAAAAAAATAATCAAATGTTGAGAAAACTTAAAAGTTTAAGGCAACCAGCTTCAGGTGATTTTTGAGTTCTCAACTTGTTTTTGTAGGAGATTTGAGTTCTCTCAACTTTGTTGTATAAACTGAAAACAACAAGTTGAGAAAACTCAAAAATCTCCTGAAGCAGTCTGTTTTTTACAGTGCAGACTGGAAATGAGGAACTGAGGAAACAGTTCGGACTCTTGAATGAAGGGGCGAAGTTTACGTTTTTATGGTTTCTCATGATTTATGTAAAACGCTGAACTGATTAAGACTAGTTTATTCAAACATCCAAGTTTCACATCATTATTGGGTGCTTTAATAAAATGGTTGCGTATGTGTGACGTCATTGCATAAACTGGTGAATCGGTTATTTGAACCAGTTCACTGAATCAAACCGAAAGAACCAGTTCACTGAAAAGAATCACACTCCTTGTTTGTCTGTGGCTCTGGATTACAGGTAATAATATTGTAAATAATGTTCAGTTTCTTGCACAGGTCGATCGATTCATAAGACCTCTACATATCGTCAGGAGTCACAGGTATTAATTTTGTGCTCCTTGATATGATTTTTTTTGACGCTCAAAGACATGCAGCTGCTGACTTGCATTTTCTGAACCACCAAGAACCACAGTTTCAGCTAAAAATCTTCTTTACTGTTCTACTGAAGAATAAAGTCACCTACATCTTGGATGGCCTAAGGATGAGTAAATTAACAGCAGATTTTCATTTTTGGGTGAACTGTCCCTTTAACACTACACTGATGGACAGAACAGTCATTCAAATGCCAGCAATATTCAAACTAGACTCGCACTTCCGGAAAGAAACAACATCCCTTGTAAAGTAAATCAGCAAATATGCAAATATTACAATGACATTATCACTGATTCTGCATGCTGAACACTGAACAAATTCTGAAGTATAAAGCTTACAAGAGAGGATGGCACAGCTAAGGCTGAAAGGATCTATAAAACTCTGAATAGTCTTACATCAAGTATTTCATAAGTACAGGATCTTCATATTACCTGTGATGATTTTCCGCTCTGTTTTATCTGATTTGACATGTAATGCGTCTGAGTTTTGGTGTCTCTCGTCTGTCTGACTGTGTTTCTTGGTTTCTGGCGTCTCTTGACCCAGCTGAAGTAGACTGGTGTATTTTTCATGCTGAAATTTAGAGAACATATTAATTATTTTTAATAATAATAATAATTATAATAATTATTATTATTATTAAATTGTCTAAATTTGTAAATTTATAATTTAGACTATTATTACTATTATTAATGCAAAACTTATGATATAGATAATTTAACAAAATAATAATAATAATAATAATAATAATAATTATTATTATTATTATTATTATTATTATTAATAATAATAATAATAATAATAGTATACATTTATAATTTAGAGAAAATAACAATAATAATAAATAACAATAATAATAAATTGTCTAAATTATTTTTTATTATTATTACTAAACTACAGGTGAAATACTTTATCAAAAAAGAAAATCATGCAAGTACTTAGAACACATTTATGTTTTTGGTAATACTAAACAATTAGGTTAACATTAGTTAACTAGTTAAAGAAATAATTAAAATACTTCTAAAGCATTTATTAATCTGTTAGTTATTTCAACATTAAATAAAACATTAAATTAAAAAAAAATACAATTTTGATTTTGATATTTAACTGGCCTGAGCTAACATGAAATAACAATATTTTGTTAACTAACAATAACAAATGGCATGTGCACATCACATTGAAAATAAGCCAGAATATTTTTATGAATGGGCAGGAAAACAGAAATGATATGAAATAAGACTCAAATCTACCTTGAGGGCTTCCTCGGGCACTTTGTGTTGGCTTCTCTCCAGGATGTATATGTGTGAATGTGTGAACGGTCAAGGACAAACACACAAAATATCCCATAATGATCAGACAGAGAAAACAACAGCAGGACAAAACCTCAAGATCAACAATGAGCTGCATTCAAATCACTTGTAGCATCGTTTCTATCGAGCTGAGCACAACACTGTCCTCAAGCACACTTCTGGGCAAATCTGTCTCATAAACAAGAAAGCTGCTTTTCTGCTCTTTATCAAACAGTATTTCTGCAAGGTTACTCATTTTCACGGCAGGGTTAGAGGATTTCGCTCTCAGCATTGAGCAAAGGCCTGAGTCAAACCACACCGGACATACACGCTTGTTTTATTCGGTTTTGAGTTTGAGGAAGGATATCATATCCAAAGCGAATGACATCTGATAAATTCAGGGTGATGTAGGTCTGATCAGGAATGCGAAGGTCATTCACGAAGGTCTGGCAATGAAAAACAAAAAGGGGTTGTCAATGTTAAATGCTTGATATTTCAATATAAATACAAGAGCAACTTAACACAACACATTCTTCAGTATACATTTTTATAAAAAAAGATTTCAGCATGTTAGTTAGATGTGTTATTTCGGTTATATCACTTGCAAGGGACTTTTTCTCACACTTTGTTAATTTTGTTGAATGCAAAGTGCTCAAAGCTCACTTTATTTGCACGTTTGCATTAATTGGAACAGCTAACCAAGGGCAAAACTATTTCATTAGAAGACAAAAGGCATTGCTTGCAAGTCTGAAGTGTTCACACATTGGGTTTTACACATTTGTTCTGCAAACAATGTGAGAAAGTGTTTATTATATTGTAGTTTGCAATCACCATTTATCAAAATTGCAATAATAACTTTGACCAAATTAAGCAACTCTATAATCGATTGAATTTGTGTGTACAGAAACTGCAGTGCCTTTAAAACATACAGAGAGCTTCTGTTACCATGTGATTTTACAAAGCTGTTCTTATGCAGCACCAATGCATGACGATTTTCAAATTGTAGTTCAAATCACTATTTGTCAATATCACATGAATAATTTTAACCAAATCAAGCAGCCCAATATAAAAATCCATATTTGCATTTGTGGATGCATAAACTAAAGCTCTTGTAAAACATGCAGAGGACACGAGAGCTGCTATTACATTTTTTAATCATACTTTTACACTTCTCACACAGCAGAAATGCATGATGCTTTTCAAACTGTATTTCCCATCACACTATTTGAGAAAACTGCATTTAAACCAAATCAAGCAGCCCCATATAAAATCCATGTTTGCATTTGTGCATGCAAAAACTGAAGCACTTGAAGAGCAAACATGCAATGTGACATTTTGTAAATCACAAAACTGGACAAAAATTAGCTGCTCTATATAACATGCAAAGATGAAAAGCTGCTGTTGCATTGTGATTTTACACATTTGTTTTTATACAGCAGCAATGCAAGATGTTTCAAATTATTAGTTCAAATCACACTATTTGACAAAATTGCGATAATTTTCACCCAATCAATGAGCCTTATATAAAACCCATATTTGTATTTGTGCATGCAGAAACGGCAAACGCACATTCAAGACATGCAGAGGACGCAGTGAACTCACCCCGTTGAGGCTGCCCAAGTCTTTGACCAGGTGCTTGTCTGTAGACGCGTCATAGTTGATCACAGCGTGTTGTTTGTCTACACTGCGAGACTGTGAAGGTGCAAAGAACAGAAAGCAGCTTATCATAAAACAAACATGCACGCACATCCAATGTAAATGCTACCAAGGGCCAGAAAACAACCTTTAAATGTTAACACACATCTGCTGAGATATTTACACAGCGGGACTGAGAGGTTTAAAAGAACAGAAGGCCTGTCTGCAGCTCTTATCCACCGTCTGGAGAGCAGAGCCATGGCCAATGTGTGTGAGCACACAATATCATCAGCGTATGAGGGCAGAAAACCATCTATTCCATGGAGAAAATCCCATCAGTAAACTTGGAGATAAACATTTAGATGTGGCCACAGGAAGGCACAATTACCCAGCATTATCAGAGTCAGCAGTCTTCATGCATCAAAGCAGATCGGCCCACGCTCATTTACAGTCTCATTAGCGGCCATCAGCTGATGTCATTGTTCTGAGCCACTTCATTACAGCTTGTGTTTTTGCGTTTACTGTCAATATTTACATGCATGTTGAACATGCATCATATGAATTAAAGTACAGTGTGTATTTATACATTTAAGTTGCATGCAGCGTCTGCATGTCATTGCATAACACTTTTGAGTCAATGATAGTGCATCTTGAAAGAGTTGCTCTGACGTGGTTGAACATACTCCAGATCTGGCGGCGGGTGAGGAATGCGATTCATGAGCGGAGAGGGAGAGGCCGAGGTTTGGACGCATTCAGCGTGCATGAATAAACAAGACGAGGCTTTTGACTCGAGCAAACTGCCGTGGTGAGAGGGCCGTGCTAAACTAACCGCACATGAACAGAACCGTATAAACAGAGTCAAAACGCTGCAGTCTAGTGTCAGCAGAACAACAGACAGGGACGTTTGTTTGATTTGAGTTTAAAAGACCAAAATCGACCTTTTGCTGAAGCTTCATCCCTCCTGTTGCTCAGAGTTTACAGCACGTGCCATATGAGTGAACGGGAGATTTCTGTGCATCAGTGTTTTTTTTTCCTAAGGTTTTCTACTAATATTTTGAATTATTTTTCATTTTTATAATTCCTGTTTTTGTCTTAACTTTAAAAGTTTTAGCATTTTTGTTGTTTCTTTAAATTATTTAAAAAAAATAAAAAAATAAAATAAAAAAAATAAGTTTCCGATGATAACCAAACAATTTTTAATGGTTTTAATTTACTATAATAACCTTGCTGTGCATTTCAGTAAAATGTATCACAGTAAAAGTTTAATGGACTTAACTCACACATAAGACTTAGCAAAACATTTTTTTTATTAAATAAATTGCTAGATTCTGCAGCAACATGAATAAAAGCAGTAAATAAAGTCTGTGAATCACAGATAATCATGTCTGAGAGTGACTAAAAAGAGAAAAGCCTCATTTGGCAGCAAATATAACTGATCACATCAGTGTAGATGAATAGAGCTGCTACTAACGTCTCTAACACATTCACATCAGTACTCTAAAACCAGTAGTTACTATCTACTATCTGCAAATCACCTGAATCAGTTAACATTAATTTAACTGTGAGCAATTTAAAAACATGCAGAAAAGCTCTCCAACAGCTGCAAAACAAGTCACGTCACATTTATTTCTAGAGCGCTTTATACGACTTGTTTCAAAACAGCTTCACAGTAACAAAGAGGAAAATAACAGTGTTGATGTTGTAATATCCATCAGTTTGGAGCTAAGTTGAATCAAAATTGATCTGAATAATGATTCTGTTGTCTTCTGCAGAGCTGAAATTGAGACACTGTTATTGTAAAATGCATCAATTATGAAACTGATTCAGCTTTGCAAAACTGACTGTTAATGATGTAAAATGAATCAATTATGAAATCAATTACATAAGCAGCTCTACAGAAGACAATGTCATTATTATTCAGTTCAATTCAGCTCAAATTTAGTTCTCATCAGACAGTGGCAGTGCAGCCAAATCGATATTATTGAATATAAATTTTTAATATGAATTTATTTCTGCAATTCTATTTGGTGTTTAACGTGTGTTTAATGTCTGACCTGTAGCATGAGCTCACAGTCCTCTCGGCCCACAAAGATCATCTCTCGCGGCAAACGGTGACGCGTGCCGGAGCTGCTCACCAGGAACCAAGACGTCACGCTCATCTTCAAACAGCTCCTCAAAACCCCACCAACATCCTACAGGAGGAAATACAGACACATGAGAAAACACATAAACCCTCGCTACAGCTGGAGTACACACCATGAAGCAATCTTACACATCACCTACAACCAATTTAATCATTTTTATAGTTTTTGTATATTATACATGATTTTAGGATCTCATATTTATAGTGAGACACACTGAATATTTGTAATTTTATTGACTGCAAAAAAGGTTAAAACCTCGCTCTAAAAAATGCTGGGTTAAATACAACCCAGTGCTGCTGGGTAAAATATGAAAAAACCCAGCAATTGGGTTGTTTTGGCCCAGCAGTTAAACATTTAACCCAACCGCTGGGTCAAAACAACCCAATCATGATTAAAGTCAAGATGAAGTTATTTTTTAGTTTCATAATGTGACATTTCAGAGCAAAACTAGATATTCAATGAGCAAAAAAAGGAAGAGCAGTATTTTAACCATTAGGAACTGACTGGATGGTGGAAAGTCAATGTTTAACGCCTGAATGTGAGTTTGGTAAAACATTTGTCTGTTGGTTAATGATCCAATCGTCTGCGTCACCTAATTGACAAAAGGATAGTCAATTCAAAGGAGGAATATTATGAATGAAAAAGAGTGGATTTTGAGTTCACCTTGAGTTTGAAATAAGAAACATGAAATAGCACCTATTCCATAGCATCCACCTGATTTTGGATAAATTTACTAAAAAAAATTAAAGGTTATGCCATAAAATAAGAAAAAAATGTTCTATAACAATTATAACTATGAGCGAATAATTGACAAATCAATCAATCAGACTATAATCAATGTCAAAGTGAAATGATCCCAGTTTGTGCTACTGGTATGAAGCTGAAGTTGTTATATTATCCAGAAAGTGTATTCTTTTATGTTTTGACATCTTTAGCACTGAATTAATCTGGATTAAGTTCAAATCCAGATTTTAAGCGTCAGAATCTGTGAGAAAGTAATACAACATTAAACCAGAAACAACAGAAACAAACACAAGCTCTGAAACTCTACAGGTGTGAATGAAACTCTATCAGAGCAGCAGAGACTGGATTAAACCCCGTTAGCTGCTAACAAACAAACAAACAAACAAACAAACCTGTACATCAGCATTCATTCATTAATAACAAACTCAGCTCACTGACTAGATGCGGTTCTCCAGACCTCACAGAAGATACTCACTCCCGCTTCATGAGGCACAGCACAAATAAAGCCTTTTAAAGCGTGTGAAGCACACATGAGAGAGAGAGAGAGAGAGACACAGAGAGAGAGAGAGAGAGAGAGAGAGAGAGAGAGAGAGACAGACTTTATGGAGGCAGAAGAGTGAAGATTGTCCAGTAAAACACTCACTCAGTGACGCGTCAGGCGGATAAAGCTCAACAGGAAGTTTATTCCTGACATTCCCGAACTTCCCAGCGCTCGACGACACGCTTTAAAGCGTTTAAATGCGGGTTTAACGCGTCTCCAGCTCTGTTAGATGAAGTAAAATCACGTAGCCTCGGTTTGCTGCTGTTGTTCCCGATGGCTAGAGAGTTTTATCCGCCTCGCGCGCGACGCTCCGTCAGAGTTTGTCAGGCCGGTCTCGCGCGGTGCGTCAGTGACGTCAGGACGCAGGCAGCGCCTCCAGCTGAAGCTCGAGCCAGAAAAACAAGCTTTAATTACTGCGTTAAAAACCCGTCCACGAGACTAGATCCTGCACCTGCACCTGCTGCAGAATTACATACAGAGATTAATGCGGGTTTCTATTAATTAACAGTATGTGGACACTTAACGTGTGCATGTCATTGCATTAGATATATAAAATAAATAAATAAAAGTGGAAGAAAATAATAAAAGTGAGAAAAAGATCCATTTAAAATATTTAGTGCTGAAAATGCGGACACAAAGTTGTATTTTGTAGCTGTCAAACGTTGAAACACGTGCTTTAACCTTTATTTTGACATTAAATATAAATCTACAATACTGCAGATATACTGTAAATGAGTCATAATAATAATAACCGACTGTAAAACAGAAAAATCGACGCGTGTCATGAACAAGCTCGTTGTCCGCTGGATGGCGCTGTCTGATCGCGAAGGAAAGACAGTTTCAGAGGAAGAACCAAAACTAAATACTCAAGGGATGTGAACAAAAAGAAGAAGAACCACCACCAAATCAATAAAGTACTGAGGTAAACATGGTGCACTGATGGTACTTTGACTGGAGGCCTGAAGATAACTTCAATGATTTAAAATAAGACAAAACAACCATTAAAATAAGATCAAAACAAATCAAATCAAGACATTCCTCAACAGCTGTTTTCATTAAAGAATTGGGATCTCTATAGTCTTGGAAATCCTGATTATATGAACAAATTTTGTTGAATTTCTAGTCCTGGAGAACTCGTGTAAATTAGGCTAATTAAATTGCCATAAAATATTTATTTTATCAGGTAGAAATTGAGTAAAAAAATCCTTATGTTTAATCATTATCCAGTAAAAAAAGGTATACTTCAAATGTTTGGAATAATCAAGAATGTTTAGTGTTGTTGAAAGAAGTCTCTTCTGCTCACCAAGGCTGCATTTATTCAATCAAACATATAGTAAAAATTGTTAAATAATATTACAATTCAAAACAGCTGTTTTCTATGTGAATATCTGTTAAACTGTAATTTATTTCTGTGATCAAAGCTGAATTTTCAGCATCATTACTCCAGTCTTCAGCGTCACATGATCCTTCAGAAATCATTCTAATATGCTGATTTACTGCTCAAGAAACATTTCTGATTATTAGCAATGTTGAAAACAGTTGTGCTGCTGAATATTTTTGTGGAAACTTGTGATAAAATACCATTCAAAAGTTTGGGGCAAGTAAGATTTTTTTGAAAGAAAAAATAATACCTACTTTTATTCAGAGAAGATGCATTGAATTGATCAAAAGTGTCAGTAAAGACATTTATAATGTTACAAAATATTTCTGTTTCAAATAAATGCTGATCTTTTCACATCTGTGAATCCTGAAAAATAAAATGTTTCACAGTTTCCACAAAAATATTAATGTTTTCAACATTGCTAATAATCAGAAATGTTTCTTGAGCAGCAAATCAGCATATTAGAATGATTTCTGAAGAATCATGTGACACTGAAGACTGGAGTAATGATGCTGAAAATACAGCTTTGATCACAGAAATAAATTACAGTTTAACAGATATTCACATAGAAAACATCTGTTTTAATTTGCAACAATATTTTACTATTTTTACTGTATATTTGATCAAATAAAAACAGCCTTGGTGAGCAGAAGAGACTTCTTTCTGAAACATCTTAATTATTTTAAACTTCTGACCTGCAGTATACATGCAGATGATTCTGAGCTTCATATGAATAAACTAAAGGCCTGGATCTCATTACGTTTTCTATAATCATTTGTAGACTCAAAGGATCTGCTACTGTTAGCATGTAATTGTCCTGCATTAGTCTGCGTGTGCTGACAGAGGTGTGGTGTTTAAACCAGTCTGGAGTATGTTTGTGGATGGAAACAGGTCTGATGTGTGTCTGTGTTGCAGTGAGGAGCACAGAGACGGGAGAAAGCGCTGACTCCTCTGCTTCTGTTGAGCTGTAGGTGTGTATTTCTGCAGTCTCGCAGCTTCCTCTGGGTGCTGTCCTACACACCGTCCAGCTGTGAGGGTTTGTATACAAACATCTGGCCCTCAGACTGAACCATCTGCTTCAGACTGCAGGAGCCACACAACAACACACTGAGCAACCGGGGCTAGTTGTCACACCTTTTACACAGATGAATACTTGTCAGGACGGGTCAGTTTCTGGAAAAAAAAAATTATGCAGATGGTTGAAGTTTTGTGACAACATGCTCCAGTATCCATCCTCCATATCATTTATGTATTTAAAAAGCATTATAGACTATTTAATGGTCATTGTGCAATATTTAAATAGTAAAACAGCTGTGAAACTGATAATGCAATGACACAAATAGAAAGATAAAATACAAATATATTGGTAACACTTTACAGTAAGGTTCCATTTGTTAATTAACATGAACTAACAATAAAATACTTCTAAAGCATTTATTCATCTTAGTTATTGTTCATTTCAACATGCATTATGCAGTATTAAAATCAAAAGTTGTATCTGTTAATATTATTTAATGGACCTGAGCTGGCATGAATTAATGAATAGTTGTGTTTTTATGAACTAATAATAATAATATATTTTACTTATTATTTGTACTTGTATAACAATAACAACAATATTATTACTATAATATAATAATAATAATACAAAATTAATATTATAATAAAATAAATTATTTTACTGATTTTTGCTTTTTGTAACACTTTACAATAAGATTAACATGAGTTAACTACATAAGATGAAAGTAACTAACGATTCAAATACTTCTAAAGCATTTATTAATATTAATGTTATTTCAACATTCATTAATACATTATTGAAATCAAATTTTATCTGTTAATATTATTAATGGACCTGAGCTTACATGAAATAACTATTTTATGAACCCATTAATAAAGATGAATAAATACTGTAACAAATGTTTTGCTCATTGTTTGTTTATGCATTAACTAATGAAACCTTAGTTATAGATATTTTATGAACTCTAAATTAAACTTTGTGTTTCAATTATTGTGAAATAATCAACCAATACAATTTAGCCAAAACTTTATTTGATCAATTCAATGTAAAAAAAGTCTAAATCATAAAAACAGCTGAACAGTGTATACAAATCGAATATTATTTGTATCCTAAAGCTGGTGTTCTTTAGTTCACGTGTTAAAAAAATTAAAGGATAAAAAAGTCAAATATCTTCCCGTCTAAAAAAAGAGGACAGTATGAAACAGCATAATTTATATGAAACATCAGATCTAAAAACAAGAAAAAATAGTTTTGCATATAAAATAAGGTCATAAGGTGAAGAGAGTGGAAAGGCCTTTACATTCATGTACGTATGGTGATTATTACACATCATATCAACAATGATCAGAGCTTTCACAACAATAATAATAATAATAATAATAATAATAATAATAATAACCTGGCAACAGATTCTCACATTTGTACAAAGATCATATTTGTGGTTGTGCTGATTACATCGCAACATTTGATGGTATTTACACCGATGTGTAGAAATGTTGCTTTAAATTACCTTCAAAACACTTACAATGTACAAATGAATGAGTTGTGTGTGTGTGTGTGGAGCACAAAACGCATTTCTCCTGCACAGTAAATCACAGACCTCATTTCAAGCTGTTAATATATAAATAATGAAGGAACCAAAGCTAAAAAACAAAGTCATTTCAAACAATGGCGAGGTTTATTTGACCTCGATGTTCCCTTGGACTCGTAGCTGTTGATCAGTCACTGAAGTACCTCGCTGAGGTTGTGCAACACGCGTGAAAAACCTCCAAAAGAAAACAGGACGAGGATCGATGAGACGGAGAATACAAATCTTTCCTTTAGACACGGGAGCGATGCTTAATATCAGACACTGAGCCATGAAAACACGTCCAGCTCACATAGAAAAGAGGACAAATCAAGCCTGTTTAAGGACTAATAGGACATTTAAATCCTGCATTTATCAGGATGGATTTATTTTTTTAAATCAATTTCTGCCTTTATGCTTGTTGAACTTTTGTGACAACATGCCCCGGTGGCATCCTCCATTATATTTATTTAAAATGTATTATGACTATTTAATGGCTTTTATATGGAAGCTTGTTTCACGATGGAATAAAAAATAAAAAAGGTAACTCCAGCTTTTTCTCACAATTCGGATGTTTATTCTCATAACATTATATGTTTATAAAAAACAGTTTACATATTTTTTTTTTTGTTTCGGCCACGGAATATACAGAATAAATGATACAGAATAAAAAGGTAATTGCAACATTTTATCATACAATTCTGACATTTTTTCTTGCAATTGTGAGTTTATATCTTGTAATTCTGATTTATTTCCCCCCTCAATATTACGAGAATAAAAGTCAGAATTGTGAGAAAGAGCAAGACATAAAGTAAGATATAAAGATATATGAGATAAAAAGTTGCAATTACCTTTTTTTATTTTTTTTAATCCCATGGCGGAAACATGCTTCCATATTTTTATGCTGTATTTAAATGGTATTTTATAAAATTTTATAAAATTGCATCATATCATAAATTAGGATTAGTGACACATTTAAACTCTAAATTCTATAATTTCTTAATCTTTAAATTCTAATTCTCATGCATACATTTGATTTGTACCTATCATTATTCTCATTTGATTCTCATCACTTTTTCCATCGTTTTTGGTCCTAAAACAGGCTTTATTTTCTTAAAGCAAAATATAATTGCTTATTTTTCTTTTTGATTGAAATATGATTCAGAAATGTTCTAGACAGCTTTCACTCCTTTACTATATTGGTGTGGGTTTTAATAAGTTAATTTCTTGTTAAGTGGAATTCAGTCATTTTACTAATTACAAAAAATAATTTATCTACATTTCTACTATATTGCACATTCGATGCAAATGATCACAAATGCAAGTGAAATTTAGTCAAATACTTCGGGGGTCGAGACAGTCGAAAAAAATCGTGTATATCACAAATGTAGCAGAATTACATTCTAGATATTCATATAAAAGCTGGTATTCTGCTGTACTTTTTGTACGTTTCAATTGGTCAGTTCATATAATTGGTGTTTTTGAATGTAAATACAGTAAGATTTGGCATGCCATTAGTTTCCAGATTAAAGAAGTGCTACACAATCAGTTCTGTATTAATTTGGCAGTTTTGAGTGGAAATGTTAGTGTTCCCTCTCATATCCTCAGAAAACATCATGAAATCAAAGGCCACAGAAGCAACGTGGAACGGACAAACGTCACAGATCCAGACGTGGTAAACGTGGTAAAGCGGTGCAGTGCTGATGAGCGTCTGATCTCAGAGCAGTTGTGCTGTTTCTGTGATGTTGGTTTACGCCGTTCCGCTGGCCGAGTAGGAGAACTGTGGGAAGTGTGGCCTCCTCTCGCTGTCGAACGACTCCATACTGCCATCTGATCAAAACACAGACACAACCACAATCATTTATAATACACTCCTCTGACCTGAAAGAAACCCAAATAAATAATACCTGTGACTGATTGTGTTTGGGGGGCACTTACTTATGCTCCAAATGTACAGTACAGGTGTTTGTCAGGCCAATATATTAAGATATATTAATTGTGGTACTAATTTGTGCACAAATGAAGAATGTTGGTAACCAGACAGTTGCTGGTCCCCATTGATTTACATAGTATGGAATAAAATACAATGGAAGTCAATGGGTACCGTCAACTGTTTGGTTACCAACATTCTTTAAAACATCTTCTTTTGTGTTCAGCAGAAGAAAGAAACTCATACAGGTTTGGAATGACATGAGGGAGAGTAAATGATGACAGGATTCATTTTTGGATGAACTGTCCCTTTCAATGAAAACAAAGGAAAAAACTATTACAATGTGGCCGTGATTTACTAAAATGAAGGAATGAATGAGTAAATGAGTTGGGAATGAATTCTTAATTTGTGGCCATGATAAATATTTTCCATACAAACCAAACCAAATGAAAAGTATTTTTCTTTAGAAATGGATACAGAGCTTTATTATAGACCGTTTGTTTTCAACATGCTTAGATCATAGTTACTGATGCTTAATTAACACTAAATTAAACTGTTTCAATATGCTTAAATAAAATCCCCCGCTCACGAAAGGTGTGAAATTATGTAATTTAGATGTAATTTGATCAATTCAATGGGGGAAAAAAACCTGGTGTTTAGTTTTTGTTAAAAAAGACAGTGTAAAGAAGTCAAATATTTTATTTTGAATAAAACAAATTTATTATTTTATTAATTTTTATTAGCCAAAAATGTATTTGATCAATTCAGTGGGGGGAAAAAAACAACTGGTGTTTAGTTTTTATGTTAAAAAAGACAGTGTAAAGAAGTAAAATAATTTATTTTAAAATAAAACAAATTTATTTTATTATTATTATTATTATTATTATTATTATTATTTATTTTATTTTATTTTATGTAGTGGACAGTATGAAAGAGAATAATTCATCAGATTTAAAAGTTGGAAATCATTACTGAGTATTGCATCATGAGATATTTTCACATAAATACAACTAGAAAAAAGTTAACATCTTGTTGCTAACTTCTTACTAATTTTGAGCTGCTGATTCCAAAAATAGTGTCTGTTTTGCTCTTTCACGTCACACTTTCTCACAAACTAGCTAACTTTCAGTAAGGTGAAGAAGTCTTGTATTCTCCATTAGTCATCATAAAAAGACCACAAACACATGATTCCTGTCTGAATCTGAGCCAGATTACAACTCTTTGATCAATTCTCAGCCCATTTTCACACGTTTAAACCATCCTGGTTTCAAGGTCTGAATTACAGCCAGTAACAGAAGAAAGTGTTTTACTGCATCCAAGCAGCCACAGAAATCACAGATTTTGTGAAAAAAGCTTACTTTGTTTATTTAGTTTTAAAGTTCTTTGACAGTAAATTGAATATTTGAATGTGCAGACTGCAAGTTAAATGATGTATTGTGAAACTTTTTTGATCAGTGCATTAAAGCTGATGCATATGTTTAACTGGAAGAATCTTCATTAGGTAATATGAGGCCTCTCTGTGTTCCAGAGTCTCCAGAATGTGAGGGAATCCCTTGAGGAGACTGCGGTGAGGGTGTCTGAGTACCTTGTCCCGGCGGTGTGATGGTGATGGTCTGTCCTGTGAACTCCTCATCGAAATATCTGGTGTCTGTCTCTGAGGTCACCTGCGGTTTGAACGGAGGAACCAGCTGAGGAACACAGAGAAACGGTTAGACGACGAAATTGAGATACATCATAAGCTGAATAAATAAGCTTTCCATTGATGTATGGTTTGTTAAGATAGGACAATATTTGGCCGAGATACAACTATTTGAAAATCTGGAATCTGAGGGTGCAAAAAAATCTAAATATTGAGAAAATCACCTTTAAAGTTGTTCAAATGAAGTTCTTAGCAATGCATATTACTAATCAAAAATTAAGATTTGATATGTTTATGGTAGGGAATCATGGAACATGATCTTTACTTAATATCCTAATGATTTTTGGCATAAAAGAAAAATGGATCATTTTGAATCATACAATGTATTGTTGGCTATTGCTACAAATATACCTGTGCTACTTATGACTGCTTTTGTGCTCCGTGGTTACATGTGAGAAATATGGTCTGAAATCCATTCTACTTCCATAATGTGACATGATTTTATCCATAAAGAGTCATTAAACAAATTTTAATTAATTTTGCGATTCCTTCTTGTGGCACTAGTAGTCTCAGGAGGTTCATTAGCTGTGATCTCTCTGATGTATGATTGTGTGTGTGTTCAGAGTTTTTACCTTCTTCTCGTAAACGTCTTGCCACACAATTCCAGTGAAGAATTTGTGCTGCATGATTTCTTTTGCATCATCCGGGCCGCCACCTAACCTAAAACACACAAAACACACACCGTCTCCATTACTGACACATACACAGCATCACATCCTCCACCTGAGATATCATCATGGTAAATATGATTGTATGTCTGTCAGCACTGCAAAAATGATTTTCATACTCAGTATCTTTGTTTTGTTTTCCAGTACAAATATCTATAAACATTCCTAAACTGATATACATTTATTTGAGATGCAAAATGACAAGATATTAAGTTTAAAATGTATCAAAATGAAGTGAGTTTATGCTTAAAACAAGAACAAATATCTGCCAGTGGGGTCAGAAAAATAAACTTGTTTTCTCATTAATTAAGTTAGGTTTTCATTCCTGTTAAATGTTTTTTTACTTGTTTTAAGCTTAAACTCACTTAAATTTGGTTCATTTTTTTGAAAACAAGATTTCAGAATATTTGGAAAAAACATTCCAAAATCTAATGAAATCTTTTTTGTTTACTATAAGTTATTGATATTTTGAATTAGTTTTCATTTTAAAATTTTCCATTTTAGTTTTAGTTGATGTTTTAGTGTCATTTTTATTCTTTTTTAATTAGTTTTATTTTTTATTAGTTTTTTTTAATATGTCTAATAGTTTTTATTTTTTAATTAAATTTTTATTTGAGTTATTTTAGTACTTCAACTTGAACAAAAATGAGAAATGTTGCCTTGTTACTGTAACTAACAGAAATAAAATAAGTTTAAGAGGTTTTATATTTTATTTTAATCCAGTTAACATTAATTTTACTTCAAGTAACAGTTTACATCAAGTTTTAGAAAAAGAAAATCCTCTCATGCAACATCAATACACATTAACTTGAGAAACAAAATGGCATTAGATATTAAGTCTTGTTTTCTGAAAAATGTACCAAAATGATATGAGTTTATGCATAAAACAAGAACAAATATATGCAAATAGAATCTGAAAATTAAACTGTTTTCCCTTAGAATTAAGTAGATTTTTCTGACTCCACTGGCAGATATTTGTTCTTGTTTTAAGCATAAACTCACTTCATTTTGATACATTTTTCAGAAAACAAGACTTATTATCTGTCATTTTGCTTGTATCTTGATTTAAGAGTGTTGAGATATTTGAACTGGAAATCAGCACAATAATGCAGTCTGAAAGCGTCATGCTTGGCAGTGCATGCTGGGATAGGGTGTGTGACCGTTGTTTGGGGTCTTTCTTGAGCAGGCCGGACAGCAGGGATTTGGCGTCGGGCGCGAGTGTTCGAGGGAAGCGGATGTCCTCCATCAGGATGAGCTCGAACAGACGCTCGTGATCCTGGTTATAGAACGGCAGACGGCCGCACATCATCTCGTACATCACCACTCCCAGACCCCACCAGTCCACCGCACGGCCGTAGTCATTGTCCTCCAGCACCTGCACACACACACACACACACACACAGACACACAGACATGATAGTGTTTGCACGACTTCCAAAGAGAGGAAAAGAAACAGAGAGAGAGCGATAACTGCAGTCAGAAGTCCAAACTCCCTCACTGCAGCGCTAACAGGTTTTTGTCATTTGTTGCAAAAGTTAAATAATACATAGTGTACTGTTATATAAATGTAAATACATTTCTAAAAAAATTAATTTATATATATATATATATATATATATATATATATAAACTTTGCAGGATTTATGATGCTGATGGCAACACTTTGTTACCAAAAATTAATGGGTTCGTTTAATTTTCATTTGCCTTCATCTGATTACAAAAAATAAATAAATAAATAAAAATCTATAATTGTAAAAATAAAATTTCAATAAATTAAGTTACTTTTATGAATTCAATTAATTAGATATGCTTTTTGTTTAGTAAAATTCAATTAAACCATTAAAACGGATAAAAATTAAAATGGAAAGCAGAATTTGGTAAAAATAAAACAGAATTTGGACATAAAATAAAATAAAATGTATTTCAAATTTAGTTAAAATTTTAACAAACTGTTGTTAAATTGTTCATGATTTCAATTAATTAAACATGCTTTTTGATTACTAAAATTTAATTTAACTGTTAAAAAGAAGTCCAGAAAAATTAAAACAAAAAATTAAAACAATTAAAAAATTGAATTTGAAATTAAATAAATATATAAATAAAATGGAATTGGGAAACATAAAAAAATATTACAATGGGCCTTAAAAATTACATATTTGTTAAACTTTTAATACATTTTTAAACTTTTAAAAAATTGTTAAATTGTTCATGACTTCAGTTAATTAAATTACTCAAAATTTTATGTAACCATAAAAACAGAGTCCATAAAAAATAAAAATGAGAGAAAAAAATGGAATTTATAAAAATTAAAATGGAAAAACGGAACTTGGGGGAAAATATATATATTATAGCGCTCTAAAAATTACATTTTTGTTAAACTTTTAATAAACTGTTGTTAAATTGTTCATGACTTCAGTTAATTAGATTGATTGATTTTTGATTGCTAAAATTTAATTTAACCATTAAAACTGAGTCCAGAAAAAATAAACAAATAAATAAATACATTTACAGCAGATTGCAGCGCCATGTTGATGGTGTTTGAAATGAAGGCGGGTGTGTTTGTGTGTGTCACGGGGAGAGAATGACTCAGTGGTAAGGTGATGCCGCGGAGCTCTCTAGAATTACTGAGCGCTGTCTATTTCCAGAGCCGCGGTCATGTGACTCGACAGCTGGGCCTGCAGCTGAAGACCAGCACAGCTGTGGAGCCCAGGACGCTCTTCAGCTGGACCCAGTAAACTAACTCAACCCATAACCCAACATTACCCACAGCAGCTCCTTATGCAGGTCTCCAGACGCTTTCTATCTGTCAGATGAGCAAAACCACAGACTTTGAGCTTCACAGAACTCAATCTTTTTATATTTTCCATTTTAATTTAAATGTGTTTTAGGTTTTTTTTAAATATGTCTTTATAGCTTTTCAGTTTTAGATATTTTAGTACTTCAACTTAAATTAAAATGAGGAATGTTGCATTATTAACTGAAATAAAATACATTTAAATATTTATAACAACATTTATTAAAAATAATGTATAAATGTATTTTTTTCAAGTAATTGCTTATTAGAATTGGTAATATATTAAAAAATAATAATAAAGTATTTTAAATAATAATAATTACATTGTTTAAGTCCAGAAGAATTTTATAGACATAATTTTATAGTTTATTATTATAATTTTTATTATTTTTTTATTAAGCAATTTCTCAAATTAAATTCAATATAGAAATTTAAATGACTTTTTAATATTTTATTAATTTCTATGACACTTAAAGGTCTAGAAATCACACTTTTAAAATTCCCTCATTTAGCCATATTATTTCAGTATCACTGATATACTATTATAGTTTTTGTTAATATTATTTTGTTAATATTCTTATTTATTTTTATATATTCAGTTTTCACTTTAATTTTAAAGTTTTAGTAATTTTGTTGTGTGTTCTTGTAATTTTTTAAATTTGTCCAAATAGTTTTTAATGATGTTTTTTTATACTTAAAGTTAAACTAAACAAAAATTAGAAATGTTGCCTTGACAACTTGGTGAATTAAAATAAGTTTAAGTTTTTTAAATTAAATTAAATTAAATTAAATTAAATTAAATTTTTATTTTATTTCAAGTAACACTTTTGTTGTTCTAGTTTTAGTCTTTAAATTAAAACCTGGCAGGAACCCTGTTTTTTAAATAAAAGTTGTTTAGGTACCAAATTAATATAAGAAATCTGATGTCATTTTACATCTTGATTTTTAGCTATAAAATAAGCATATTTAGTTTTATTTTGAATCATGTTACGCTGCTCTATAGCGAACATATAAAGCCATCATTACAGCATCAGTAACACACAGAAGTGCAGCATTCCAGAGCTCCAGACGCACAACAAGCTCATTGTTTACAGCGGAACAACCTGTAACGCGGCCCGGGCCCCACTCCAGAGGGGCCAACAGTCGCCATGGCAACACCCCCCCCTTCTCTCGACCCGGGCCCTGTAGACATGTCAACATGGGGACTGAACTGAAGTTGCCGAGAAGAAGTGAGAGAGAGAGAGAGAGAGAGAGAGAGAGAGAGAGAGAGAGAGAGAGAGAGTGAGAGAATGAGAGAGAGAGAGAGAGAGAGAGAGAGAGAGAGAGGGGGACAGGTGACTCAATGTCCTATGCTGCTCTTTTGCATAAATTATTTTTAATTGTGTATAAATATAATTATTTTATGTATAAATATATACTAATAATTATACTAATAAATAATATAAATAAAATTATCACATTAAATGTATCACATTAAATGTTTTATTTATATTTTAAAAATATATTTTTGTTACAGATTTATTTATTTTTATATTTTTAAGTCTTATTGTTATTTTAAATAATACTGATATTATTTACTTACTTTTATTTTCTTTTATATTTATGTGTCCTTTGCTTCTCTTTTGCATGCATTATTTTTCAGTGTATAAATGTAATTAGTTTTATGTATAAATATTATTTCATATATATTTTTATTTTCATATAATTTTAGTCTTATTGTTATTTTATTGTTATTTTAAATAATTCTAATATTAATAATAATAATAACAAATATAAAAAATAATATAAACTAATAATATAAAACATCAAATTAAATGTTTAATTTTTAATGCTTAATTAAAAAAAATATTTTAAATATTTTTTTGTTTTTATTTTTAGGTCTTATTGCTGTTTTTAATAATATTAATATTATTTATTTATTTACATTTATTTTCTTCTAGATTTATTTGTCCTATGATGCTATTCTGCACGCAGTACAAGTTTGTGGACCTCCAAACATCACTAACGCATTATAACAGCAGTTCATGTGACATCTGAATGCTTTTGATGGTTTGTGTGAGGAACACACATGAAAATGTTTCTCATAAGCATGACTTCAGAAAACAAATATAGCACACAAGTCATATGAACTGCTGTTATGATGCCTTCATGCTCTTTATTTAGTCATTTTGGGAGCTTTTACAGAGGAGATACTGCTAAACATCTTCTTTGGTGTTTAACATAAAAATAAAGCTTTAAATGATGACAGAATTAGCCATTTTGGGCAATTTATCACGAACCATTTGTCACTGTTTAAGTGAACATTCATGGAAATGTTCAGGTTATATTTCACCAAATCCAAATGGAAGCAAGTAAACAAACAAACAAATAAATAAATAAAAATAAATTTAAAGCATCAAGAATTATATTATAGAAAATACTGTTTATTTTCAGGACATTTAAGTGTTGTTTTGTATTGTGGCATTATTTTTCAGCCTGTACAAACAATTTTTTTAATTATTTTTTTTTAAATAATTTTCTAAATATATTTTTGAGTTTTACTGTATTTTATTTAAAACACAAATAATGATCATGTTAATAATAATAATAACAACAATTATATATATATATATATATATATATATATATATATATAATGTAAAAATATCCCAATATTTATTATGATTCTTAAAAAATTTGTGTCAGCTGAAACCCAATGAGGGACAATATTTACTTTAAGTTGATATTTTAATAAATTTAGCAATATTAACTTAATATTAACCTACTGAAATACCTTGGGGGTACTTCAAAAATATTTGTAATATTTTACAACAATTTAAATGATTATGTAAATTATTATTTACATTACTTAAATTTTACATTTTATGACTGAATTAATTATTAGCTTATTTATTATCGCACAAACCTGCAGTTCCACTCTATAGGACCAGAATATTAAAATCTAATCTGATTCCAGACAACGTAAGAGACATCAGTATCGGGGAGTAACATGTCAAAAATCATTTTCAAATAAATTTCAAATTTTTCAAATTTCAAATCATTTTCAAATAAATTTGAAATTTTTACGTAAACATGAGATCTTAGATAAATTTCAGTGGTTTTAGGGCAGGCCATAGCACAGAGTCTGCACTCTTCAGAGTTGTTAATGATCTTAATTTAATCAGAGATGCAGGTAATGCTGAAGCTCTGATTTTATTACACTTGATTGCAGCCTTTGATACAATAGACCTTGTGATTCTTATCAATCGGTTATCTCATTTGGTTGGAATACATGGGACGGTTTTAAAGTGGTTCAAGTCTTTTCTTACTGATAGAGCATTCTCAGTGAAGTATGGTAACTTTGTTTCAACAATTGTGCCTGTCACTTGTGGGGTTCCTCAGGGTTCTGTTATTGGCCCCATCTTATTTTCTTTGTATATGTTGCCTCTGGGTTCGATTTTTAAAAAATATGGCACGTCTTACTATTTGTATGCCGACGATACACAGATTTATCTCCCTTTGAAATCAGTAGAGCATTGTGGTTCTAATTTACTTTTGGCATGTCTGGAGGAGGTTAAGAGCTAGATATCTCATAATTTGGTTCAGTTAAACCAAAGTAAACCTGAGATTATGCTTTTTGGCCCTGCCAGAGGATGCTTAGATATTGCCACATATGTAGGCACATGGTCAGACTATTGCCATGACCAAGTAAAAAATCTAGGTGTTGTGTTTGATCCAGAGCTGAAATTTGATAAACAGATTAATTCCGTGGGTAAGAGTTGCTCTTTCCAGATTAGGTCTATTGCTCAATTAAAGCCTATACTGTCAAGAAATGATTTAGAGAATGTTATTAATGCCTTCGTTCTGTCTCGCCTTGACTATTGCAATGTTTTGTACGTGGGGTCCTGTCAGACCACAATATCACGTTTGCAATTAGTGCAGAATGCGGTGGCTCGGCTGCTGGTGGCTGCTAAGAAAAGTCATCATATTTCTCCTATTCTGGCTTCTCTTAAGTGGCTACCAGTGGACTTCAGGATAAAATATAAAATTCTGCTATATGTTTTAAAAGCAGTGCATGGGATGGCTCCAGCTTATGTGTCAGAACTTATTGCTCTTCACCAAGCACCTAGGTTTTTAAGATCAAGTAATAAGTCGTTGCTTGCTGTTCCTCAAACTCGTTTAAAGTTAAAGGGGGATCAGGCCTTTGCTGTTGCGGGTCCAAGGCTTTGGAATCGGCCTCATGAACTTAGGAGATCACTTCGCTAAATGGTTTTAAAACGCGTGTCAAAAGTTACTTTCTTAATTTAGCCTTTGAGAAGTTGGGCTAGTATTCAGTGTATTACTAGGTTGTGTGTTGTTTTTATGTTTTTGTTTTATGCTGCTTGTACAGCACTTTGGTCTGCAGGTGCAGTTGTAAAGTGCTCTATAAATAAAGTGAATGAATGAATGAATGAATGAATAAAACTAGCTACTACATACTAACCCTAAACCCTAAAACGAAACCTTTTTTGCATTTATTGCACAATAAAACACACACACACACACAGAGTCCCCAGCAGAGGGCAGAGTTCAGGGTGTTCGGGCCCCGTGGTCCCCAGATATCATGTGTTGTTGTGGGCAGCTGTGGGGTCAGCTGGAGCGCTGGTGGCCCTTCTGCTTCAGCGGGACAGAAGCTCACGTTTCCCACAGCTCTGCCAAAACCTGTCCCACAGAACTCAACACACCGGGCTAAAAACAACGCCGACGCAACTGTGTCAACACGACCAGCCCTTCACCCAAACACACACACACACACACACACACACACTCACTGCACTACACACACTACACACACTCACACACATACACACTCCCTCACACTCACTGCATTAAAGCTTCTTCAATGCAATTCTGTGTAGCACTGGAGATTCACACAACCATTTCTCACTGCACAAGTGAACGTTCAAGGAAATGTCTGGGTCACATTTCACCACAAAATTTAAAAAAAATACATATAAATTTTATAGAAAAAAAAATCAAGAATTCCATCTTTATATGTACATATATACATATATATAAAATATAAGTTAAAATATTATACTTTCATTTTTATTTTATTTTCTATATATTTTTATTCTTATTGTTATTTAAAATAATACCAATATTATTTATTTATTTTATTTACTTACTTTTATATGCTTCTTTATTTATTTACATACTATTTACCTTTTTTCTTTTTTTTATTGGTTTACATTTATTTACATACTTTTTATTTATTTAAATTTTATTTTCTTTAGCTTTTTTAGGTAAAATTTATTTATACATTTACTATTTATTAATAATAAATAAATAAATAAAAACAAAAATGGTTTAACTTTTTTTTTAATGAATCTTATCAAATACTACACTTTGAATAAGGGTTTATATTTGACATCACATAATTCTGTGTTTCCCATCCACCCTTCTATCATAGCTAATAATTAAATAATAAAAATGTAAAATTGAATAATTTAAAAAGAAAAAATCAAAATAAAACTACAATAATTATAACACATAAATAATTTTAAACTAAAAACAAAAAAAATCTAAACACTTACTAAAAAAAACCCAAAATATTTCATTTGTTTCTCTACATGTCATGTGACCTTCAACTGAGATCACAGAATCATGTGAATATGTGAATGTGTTGAATTATAGAAATGTTAACTTAAAATCTCAGTCAATATTTCAGGTTAAAGGTGCTCGGCTGATGAAATCATTTGGGAATCTCTGCACTGGAGATTAAAGAGGTTCTTGATGATTCCTGACAGGTTCTTCAGATCAGTGTACTGTACTGGTTTCTGTGAGGGGTTTGATGTGGTTTTTCTCACCTCAGGAGCCAGATACTCTGGAGTCCCACAGAAGGTCTTCATCGTGGCTCCGTCTGTGATTCCCTCTTTACACAAGCCGAAATCAGTGATCTTTATGTGACCGTCTTTATCCAGCATCAGGTTTTCCAGCTGAGAGAGTAAAACGATAGAAAAGAGACAGACAACATTCAATCTGCGATCATCTGTTCATCTGATAAGGGTTTTTCACAACAGTGACTGTCACCTTTCATCATATTTCCTCCAAATACATCTCAGAAAAACACTGAACCAAACCAGCAGCTCCAGCAACATAAAAGTAAAAGTAAATCAATCAATAAAATAAAAAATAATAAATTAAATAAAAAATAAAAAATAATAAATAAAAAGTAAATAAATAAAATAAAAAGTATATATATATATATATATATATATATATATATATATATATATAAATAACTTAATACAAATGCTAATTAAAAAGTATCTAACTAAATAAAATAAGCAAACAAAAAAGCAAATAAAAATAATTAAATCTAAATAATTAAAGAAATAAATTAAAAAACAAATGAAAAATAAATAAATAATAAAAGTAAATAAATAAAAAATTATATATATAAAAAAAGTAGATAAAAAAATTAATTAATTTAAAAAGTAAATAAATGAACAGTGATTAAATAAATTTGCATTTGAAACATACACTTTGTGGCATATATCTCTAAACTGTTTGTTTTTAAAAATATTTACTTAAACACTTAATTGCACTAAATTACTCTGTTTGTGTCAGTGATTTTCTGGCCTGGATTGTGTGTGTTTGTGATATGGAAATGTATAAAATGTAAAAAAATTTAACTCAATTCAACACAATAACCCAGCTGACATGTATCTCCAAATGAACCTGATTTCAAATGGAAAAGCATAAGACGGCATCAGTGTGTGTGTATGTGTGTGTGTGTGTGAGAGGGGTTTAATATCAGCACGTCTCAGTCACCTGGCAGCTGTATCTCTCTCTCTCTCACACACACACACACACACACACGTGGCCAGCGGCTCAGGAACGCAGTCAGCACAAACAGCGTCCTGCTACAGCGGCACTTTCCCATGAACCTGAGCGGCTCTGAAACAGAGAAAGCAAAGCACTGCTTCTGCTTCTGCTGACCTACAGGATCATCATCATCTGGACACAACACACGTCAATACACTCTACACACACCTGTGATTCTCTATTAATGCACCAACTCCTTTACTGTGATTATTATTATTAATAGATATTTTTTGAACAGATTTTCTTTAAGCCAAAGGTGTTCATTACAATGATTTTACCACCGTTAAAGGTGCTTTAAGAACACACGTTTAAAGTGTTATTATACTAAATACAGATGACTTTTTTTTTTTTTTTTGTTGTTGGACATTTAAGATTTGTTTTGTATTGTGGCATTTTTTTCAGTCTGTATGAATGTGTTTTATAAAAATATCACTTTTTTAGAATTAATTTTGATTAGTACATCTTAATTAATTATTTTTCAGTCTTATTGTAATTAATACAATAATAACAATAACAATAATGTTTTTTTTTTAAATAAAATTTAACTTTTTTAATGTATCAAACAAAATACTATCACAACACATAACTGTACTTCACAATTTAATTAATATACAATTTATTCTTATCAGTAATTTTTTTATTAAAAAATATTAAATTTTCATATATATATATATATATATATATATATATATATATATATATATATATATATACACATATATATATATATATATATATACACATATATATATATATATATATATATATATATATATATATACGTATGTATGTGTGTGTGTGTGTGTATACATATATATAGTATCAAAATGTAATTTTTTAACATTTAATTTAGTGATTAAAATACAAAAATTATTAGTCATATTTTCCTATAATACAGTAAAAATAGTGTCAAAAATGAAAAAGCACACATTAACACTGCAGTTTGGGAGGCAAACATGCTGAACTGTCATTAATGCTTGTGAAATATGACCTGCACGTGTTTTTGTGAGATTCATCATTAAGTGACCACTGTGATAATGGATGAACTGGTTTATTAGTGATGAAATGATGCTGTATGATCAGCAGGACCAGATGTGTTATAATAGGTTACACTAGCTCCTGACCTTCAGGTCCCTGTAGACCACGTTTCTCTCTGAATGCAGGTAATCGAGCGCAGACACGATCTCTGCTCCGTAGAAACGCGCGCGGTCCTCCGAGAAAACCCGATCCCGCGACAAGTGGAAGAAGAGCTGCGGGAGAAAGGAGCGCTGCAGCGATTAAAGCAGCAGATCACTGTAAACCACTGTAAACCAGATCCTCACCTCTCCTCCGTTTGCGTACTCCATGACGAAACACAAGCGGTCGTGGGTTTGGAAAGAGTACTTCAGAGCCTACACAAATACAAACAACAGAGTATTACATAATAATAATTATAACAATTATAACATCATTATAACAATTATTTACATTTACATTTATGCATTTAGCAGACGCTTTTATCCAGAGCGACTTACATAGCATTCAAGTTACAGTTTTTACATTTTTATCAGCTCTCAAGATAAAATTTTTTTTTTTACATTTTTATCAGCTTTATCAATTATAATATATATATATATATATATATATATATATATATATATATAACAATGTATTAATAACAATGTATTAAATAACTATTAATTAGCAATAAATAATTATTATGATAATTATTATAATTTAATATATACATATATATTAAGTGTGTATGTATATATATATCATATTTTATACAAATAATTATTATTAATATTTATACACACACACGATAAACAGATTGAACAATTTTCAAATAAATATTATCCAAAATTATCAAATAAATACATGTATTAAATAACAATAATTAGAATTAAATATATATATATATATATATATATATATATATATATATATATATATTACATACAAAGAACAATGTATCAAATAATAATAAACAAGAAAAAAATATATAGTATTAATATTTTTTACAAAATCTAAACATTCATAAATCTATATAAATTCATGTGTACGATGACATGTTAAATTTTTCTTTTCTAGGAAATTGATCAGAATGAAGTGTGTTTATACTTAAAACTTGCCAGTGGAGTCAGAAAAATAAACTAAATTCAAAGAGAAAACTTTAATAAATTCTAAGGAAAAAAATGTAATACATCATTTTGCATCTCAAGTAAATCTTATCTTGATTTAAGAATGTTTCTATACACACAAAGGTTGAGGAAGAAAATCACTTATTAAAAGTAACAGTTCTGCAGTGAAGGACTTTTATTATATAAAAAATGAAATAAGGAAGTTTGATAAAGTAAGTTTCCTCTGTGATTTTATCTGGAACACGTTTGACTGCGATCTCTGCTCCACATGTGCAAAAATAATGACTGTTTTCAGACAGATTTCCACGAGAAACCTGTTTGAAACCCGTTGAACATCAGTCAGTTAAACAGATAAGAGAAAACTCCTGAGACGCCAATCTGAAAGATCTGAGCCACTTCTGCCCTCCTGCGATGAGTCATGAAGCGGCTGGTCTTATTCTGCTTCCAGAAGCTCTTACAGCACACAGTGTGGATGACAGAGAGACAGACAGAGAGGAGAGGAGAGGAGAGGAGAGGATGAGGAGGGTCTCACCGTGAGGAAGGGGTGTTTGGAGTTCTGCAGCACACGGTTCTCTGTGAGTGTGTGAGCCACTTCATCCTGAAACACACACCACACACAGACAATGATGCACTGATCGAACATCTGACACCAATAAACACTCGCTCATATCTGAGCTTCAGGGTCCACTTCATGAGCTGCATCCTGGGATGCTTTTAAACATCATTTACTGAACCAGTTCAGACACGAAATATTCTTCTCTTCCACTCTGAATAGCACATCAAAATAAATATTATAAAAATTAGTTTTATTTAAAAAAAAAAAAAATAATAATAATAATTTAAATAAAAAAATAGGCCCAGCATAGTGTCTCATGTAAATTTTATTTGAGTATTAAATTAAATCTTATGTAAATTATACCTTAAATCTTATGTAAATTATTTTACAATCTTATAGTAAAGTTTTTATTTTTTGGGTTCCATCTTTTTCCATTTCAGCTTTTCATTTAATTTTAACTATCGGCTAAATTAAATTTTATTAAAAAGCATGTCAAATTAGTTGAAACCATGAAACATATGCAATTTAACAACAATCAGTTATAACTATAACAAAAATAAAAAAAAATTAGGGCACTATGAAATCTTTTTGTTTTTTCCAAATTCTTTTTTTTTCATTTTTTAATTCTGTTTCTTAATTTTATTCCAAAAGCATGTCTAATTAATTGAAATCATGAAACTTATATTTAACAACAATTTGTTGAGTTAAAAAAATAAAGGCCTTCTGAAATGTGTTTTCTTTTTTCCCAAATTCTTTTTTACTTTTATAATTTGAATTTTTCTCGATTTTAATTTTTCGATTTTTAATTTTTAATTTAAGTTTAACAACTGGCTAAATTAAATTTTAGCAATCAAAAAGCATGTCTAAGCATGTCTAATTAATTGAAATCATAAAACCTTTACAATTTAATAAAGATTACATTTTTAGAGCCCTATGAAATACGTTTTATTTTTTCCAAAATTCTGTTTTATTTTCCCCATATTCAATGTTTTCCATTTTAATTTTTAATTCTGTTTTAATGGTTTAATTAAATTTTAATAATAATGGAAAAAACATGTCTAATCAATATAATTTATATAACTTTAACAATTTTATAATTTATTAACATTTCTACAATAATATGGTCCTATGAAATGTTTTATGTTTTCAGAAATTCTGTGTTGTCTGTTTGAATTTTTTTGGATTGAAGATTTAATCCAAAATTATTATTAAAAAACTGTGGTATTCAAATTAACGCATTAAAAATTTTAAATTTAATTAATCTTTTAAAACATAACCAACTGAAAATTAACAATTCCTTTTATTTTTGGGCAAAAATCTTAGCGCCACTACAGAGGTTTACTGTTAAAATTAAAACACGGAAGAGAAATTCTGTGATATTCCATAAAAATATATATAGTTTTATCAGTCAAGTATCTACAACATTTCTACTCCACATCAAACTGATCCTTAATTGATGTGTTTAGAAGATCTTTAATTCCACTGCAGACAAAACTGTGCTCAAATTCAGGTAAAGTACACGCACACACACACACACACACACGTCTCAAACACACTAATATTTGTTATATTTTTACTCACTTTGGCTACAATCACTTCTTTCTTGAGGATTTTCATGGCGTAATATTTTCCCGTTGCTTTTTCCTTCACCAGAATCACCTTCCCAAAAGTGCCTTTTCCCAGCAGTTTGAGGTATTCGAAGTCGTGCATAGTCTGAAACACACATCAGCCGTCAGTCAGCAAACATCTGACCCCTGACCTCTGACCCCTGACCCGATGCCACTGCTGAAACGTGAGCGTGGGGACTTATGTGAACACGAAGGAAAAAATAAAAAATATTGTTGCATAATTTACAGTAGAGGTGAATATTGAGTATCATGAAAGATAAAGAAAATATTGAACCGAAATGTTGTAGATTCATTTCAATAAATATGTTGCGCTTATTATTTTCGGTCCGTTTTGTGTGAGACCCCAAAGTTAAGAACACGAATGATTATTGTGTTTCTTATTGTTATTATAGTGTGTGTTAAGTACCACTTTGAGCCGAGGTTTGGTCAGAAACATCTCCATGTCCATGTGTTCGGGAGACGCGTCCATCATCTCCTCCTCTTGTTTCTGCAGACTGTCGGCTACAGTCTGGATGGTTTTGGTCCATTCCTCCCTACACAACAACACACACAAACATGCTGCTTTTCTGCTGTGTGTACTGCAAATATTTTGACTAATCGTCTATGATGTTCCTTTGCAAGTCGCTTGGATATAATCACCTGTTAATATACTGTATATGTAAATTCAGTAGCATTTATCTCATGCTACTAAACAACAGTACACCTACATCTAATTCATTTCAGTCTAGTTTATTTTTAATTATTATTTTTATATGTTTATTTAAATGTGTATATATTTATATATAATTTATTTTATTCTATCAATTTTTTTCTTTTATTTTTGTGTTTTTTTTCATTTGAAGTATATTTCAAGTTAAAAGACAATCCAGGATTGTTTTTTTTAATGATTAACAAGTGCATGATGCTTACAAATGTATATTTTTATAAAGTTATTTAAATGTGTATACATTTATAATGTACTTTATTATTTTTTTTTATTTTTTTACTTTCTTGTTTTTCAGTTGAATTATATATATATATATTATATTATATTATATATATATGTATGTATGTGTGTATGTATATATATATATATATATATATATATATATAATTAAAAAAACATCTTGGATTTCCTTGAACTTTAATATAACTCAGCTGATTCAAAAAAAAAAAAAAAAAATATATATATATATATATATATATATTTTTTTTTTGAATCAGCTGAGTTATATTAAAGTTCAAGGAAATCCAAGATGTTTTTTTTTTTAATTTTCAACAAATGCATGATTTAAAAAAAAAAAAAAAAAAAAAAAAAAAAAATATATATATATATATATATATATATATATATATATATATATATATATATATATATATATATATATATAAATAATATGTATTCATATATAATTTATTGAAATGTGAATATATTTACATATAATTTATCTATTTTTTTCAGTTTTACTTATATTTACTTATATTTATTTATAACTTATATTTACATACAAGTTATCTATTTTTTTTAGTTTAAAAAAAGATTTCTTTTAAAAAAAACTTTCAACAAATGCATGTTGTTTCCAAATAAATATTTTATTTATTTATTTAAATTTATGTAAATGTAAACATTTAAATGTAATTTATTTAGTTTAATTTCAATTTTTACTATTGTTTTGTTTTTCAGTTGAATTATATTTAAAGTTCAAGGGAAATATAACCTTAACAAATGCATGATGTCTCAGTCAACCAGTAATCATGTTAATCATGATCTCAATATTGACCAAAATAAATGTGATTATAATTTTGCAATAATCAAGCAGCCTTAAGTGAAAGTTTAATGTGCTTGCCAGTGTTATTTTAGTATCACTGATGCACTATTATTTGATAATATACTGAATTTGATTTTGTTCTCATATTTTTTGATTTCTTTTTAATTTTAGCATTTTTTGTCATTTTTATTTAGTATTAGGTTATTAGTTTGTTATTTTAGTACTTCAACTTAACCTAAATGAAAAAGAGAAATGTTGCCATGTCAACTAGCTGAAGTTTTTTTTTTATATATATATATATATATATATATATATATATATATATATATTTCAGTTAATGTTTATTTTATTTGAAGTAATGTACATGGATTTGTATGGCTTTTAACCCTGGTTCTTGCACACTAGTTTCTCTGTAAATGAAGCTGAATGTCTGAGCACATATACAGTGAATAAGGAGCAGGTATGCAGGTGTGTGTGTGTGTGTGTGTGTGTCTGACCGCTCCTCAGGGCTCTCCACATGGAAGGTGCGCTCAATGACAGTGGTCCACTGCAGGCAGCGTATGATGAATGTGTTGGGTTTGGGCCGCTCTGTCTTCATCAGCTGACACTCTGGACACATCCGGGGAAAACCACACCAGAGACACGGACAGCGAGAGAAATGACGGCAGCAATCATTTATCTTTATCTGAGTGTTTCTCCAGCACTACATTACACACATTCAGTAGGGAGCGGCGAACAGGTGCACTGCGCTTCACTCCGCACGCGCTCACACGCAAACCTTACACACACTTCAATAACTCATGCACTTTAAAAGGGAAAATCTGGGCTAAAACAGAAGCTAAAACCTACTGACAGCATGCAACAGAAAATCATTTCCACTCATCAATTTCCACATATTAACTATATGCCTTCATAAATTCTGCATGATGACAATTATTCTTATTTTCTGTCAATAATCAACGTTAATATTGTGTGCAATAATGTTAAATGAAAATCTGAAAAGGTTATGTACTCCTAACATTTGCTCACAAAGATGTTTTGCAACGTTAGAAATTAAGTGTTATATCTAAAAAGTTGGTGAGATACAAACAAAAGCTTAATATTTTGAATCAGATTTTATTTTTAGATTTTCTGTTTTTCATTTTAAAGTTTTAGTAATTTTACTGTGCGTTTTTGTAATATATATTAGTTTTTTTAATATGTCTGTATTTTTTATTTATTAGATTCAGTATATTTAGTTTTAGTTATTTAAGTACTTAAACTAAACAAAAATGAAAAATGTTTCCTTGGCAATTAGCTGGAATAAAACAAGTTTAAGTTTTTTTTCTTATATTTTATTATAGTACCAAAAATATTTTTAAATGGTTTTAGTTTTGGTTTTTGTTAATGATAATAAAATGTAGTTTTCCAGAACCATTTTTAAAACAATTTTCAATGTTTAAAACTATTTTTAACTTGACACAGAATCTTATAAATGCAAAGCTCTTGGAAGGCAGGTTAAAAACATTAGCACATATTGATTATATGGTCAAAAGTTAGGAATAATTATGATTTTTATTGTTTTTGAAAGAAGTCTCTCCTGCTCACCGAAGCTGCATTTATTTAATTAAAATACAGTAAAAAACACAAATATTGTGAAACAGTCTTACAATTTAAAACAGCTGTTTCCTATGTAAATATCTGTTAAACTGTAATTGATTTCTGTGATGCAGCGCTGAATTTTCAGCATCATTACTCCATTCTTCAGTGTCACATGATCCTTCAGAAATCATTCTAATATGCTGATTTGAGACTTCTTTCAAAAACATAAAAACAAAATCAGTTTTTCCACACATTTGACTTGTGGTGTATGTTTGGTAACAATTCTGTCACTTTGCATAATACAGACATCAACATTAATACTGTGTGTGATAATACAGGTGCATCTCAATAAATTAGAATGTCATGGAAAAAGTAAGATAGTGAATTGGTGGGTTTTTGTTAAATGTGAGCCAAAATCATCACAATTAAAAGAACCAAAGACTTAAACTACTTCAGTCTGTGTGCATTGAATTTATTTAATACACAAGTTTCACAATTTGAGTTGAATTACTGAAATAAATGAACTTTTCCACAACATTCTAATTTATTGAGATGCACCTGTATGCTCACAAAGGTGTTTTGCGATGTTAGAAATTATGTCTTGTATCTAAAAAGTTGTGGAGATGCAAACAAATGTCAAACTCAGAGAAAGTACAACGGGGAAAATGCTTTTTTAGAAGCATTAAAAAAAAATTTAATTTGTAAAATTATTTTTAAATTGACAGCATCTTAAAAGCAAAGCTCACGGCAGAAGACGGTGGAAAAACAGATGAGACGTGATGCAGCGGTCAAAGACGTCCATCTAAAACAGCGAAAAATGAGCATATATTGATTTTACACCTCCTTAAATTTTGCATGGTAACAATTCTGTCACTTTGCATAATAAACAACATCAATATTGTGCATTTATCTGATTTTACTAAACAACAGTACACCTACTGTTTACATTTTTTAGTTATATATAGTTAATTTTTACATTTTATTATAATTTTTATTTATATATATTATTATACACACTTTTTATTATTTATTTTCTATATACATACATACATTATTTATTTACATCTATTTTTTTTCCCTTTTTTAGTTGATTTATATTTAAAGATCAAAGAACTCTTTAAAAAAATAGTTCAACAAATGCATGATGTCAATAAATGTTATTGTGGCAAATATGATGTTCATTTAAAAAACCTAATGATTTTGGCTCACATTTAAATTAAAAATTAAAAAACCTTCACACACTGATGCTTCTGCGATTCCAACGACGAATGCACAACTGCGTCCGAGGAAAACGGGAATGTCATCAGTTGTTAAAAACTCAAACTCACATCTTTTTCTTCAGAGAGCAGCCGAAATAAGCTGCGTCTGTGTTCTCTGCCCTCAAAAGTGCTCACTCAAAGAGGAAAACTTATGCTTTCAGCGCCACAAAGCACAATCGCCTCCAATATCCAGCAGCGATTCTGCCAGCGCGTTCCCGCAAACATATGTCGAGGAGCGAGCGTGGAGGAGACATGTGTCACGTAAGAGACGACACAAACGGCCTGTCGACGAGATGGAGGACCCGGGTGAGACCACCACTGAGATCCAACGCTTCAACCCGAGCCTCCATCAGCGGCGAGATAAATAATGAGGATCAGCCACTTAATAACCACTATATTTCACAAGTGTCAGGGAGGAAGCGTTCTCTTGAACAAACATTATGGCTGTCTAATTAGTCTGTTCAATCATCTCAACAGTTTTCGCAGAGATGGCGGGGCTTCTTCGCTAAATTCTGCTGAGGTGCGACTGGAGGAGACGGCCTGGATGTGTTTAATATGTTCTGCACGTCCCTCGAGGAAACATAAAACTGTTTGAGTTGATGGAGGTCAGATGGAACTAGTAGAAGAATAACATCAAGTCCAGTCATGCATAATAAATTAAATTAAGCATGCACGAAATACACTGCGATCGCTTTTATATTTACAATATTTTTCATTCTTGCTGCTCATTTCCGTCTAAGGAAGAAAACTTAGGTGCAACTTTAGTCTTATATGCATATAATGCACTTTTAACCCATTTAATGTGTCATTTATCAAACTAAATGTCTAATATGCACTATTTTTTTTTTTAAATAACTTATAAATAAAACTACTTACCATGTTCCAAATTAACCTGAAGTTATATATTTACATTAGGCATGCACGAAATACAGTGCAATCAGTTTTATATTTACAATATATTTAATTCTCACTTCACATTTCCATGTATTGAAGATCTGTTAAAACTTTGGTCTAGCCTGTTTTTAACCTTCTCTGTGGCATTAAATGTGTATTATGTATAAGTTTCATAAAAACAAATACTTTAGAAGGTGCAAAAAAATAATTAACCTGAAATAAAAAAATGCAAGTTTAAAGTTTATTTCCGTCATGGAATAAAAAAATATATATAAAAAGGTAATTGAGACTTTTAATCTCAGACTTTTTACCTTTTTTTGAGTTTATACACACTTTATATCTCAGAATTCTGAATTGCAAGTTTATATTTCACAATTCAGACATTTTTTCAGAATTGCACAATATAAATTGTGAGAAAAAAGTCTAAATTGCAAGATATAAACTTATAATTGCAAGAACAAAAAGTCTGAATTATGAAATACAAAGTTGCAATTTCCATTTTTATTTTTTATTTTTGGAGACAAGCTTGTCACAGTTCTGACTTTTCCCCCTGTAATTCTGACTTTATTTCTCACAATTCAGGCACAAAAAAAAATCCAGAATTGCGAGCTAAAAAAGTTTTTCTTAATTCCATTTTGGAAATAAAAAGCTTCCATGTCTCTTTTTTGTCTGATTTTGTTTTACACAAAATTTTGTTAAAAAAAAATAACTAAACTGCATTAATTTAGGAAATTTCACACCATTCACTCAAGTAAACATGCAATGCATGTCATAAAAACATTTCATAATAACCCTTAAAATGTACATTATTGCTGTTCACATACATATGTAGTTTACACAATGCACATTATGAGGCAAGTACTACACTAGTACTTCATTCAGTTTGAAGCTGGATTGGTTATGATCTCAGATGTTCCTGCAGACTGTAGTAAGTTGAGGTCTGTGTGAGAGACTCACGTGCCACGGAGAAGTTGTTTAACGGCGTCTCCAGCTGATCCACGTCCTGCGGCCGCTCCTTATAGCCGATAAACGTACCGTCACTCTTCAGCAAGAAATACCGCGGCCTCCACGTCTTTATGTACTCTCCTGTGAGACGGAGAGAGAAAGCTAAATAAATACACAAGCTTTTATTTAATATTAACACAGTAGAAGTGCAGATTAACCCAAAATTTAAAATCTACAATACAGAGCAACTTTTTATGAATGCATATATGACCAATGCCAACAACTCTGCAGTCATTTTCACCCTATAAAGCCTCTAAATGATGAACATGATCAAACTTTGCTGTTAAACCTGTCGCACACAATCTACTCCATGTGTTTGGATCATTTCTATCTCATCTTACTAAGACACATTATTGGAGATATAGTGTGACCACTGATATTTATATCATTTTATGTCAGTATATGCTGTACTGTTATAAAGATCTCATTGATTTACATCACAAGCAGCAGAATTTCATCATATTTCATCAAATATCAGCATCTGCACCAAATTGCATATTTTACTCAGTTTTTTAGTAAAGGTTTTTAAAAATATATTTGTCTGTCTTTGTTTAATGTTCCATTAAAAACTCAACTTTTTATCTCATAATTATGACTTACTATGTCAATTTCTACTGTTTATCTCAAAATTATGACTTTTGTCATAAATTTGCATTTTACCTCAAATTATGATTATCATACTTATGACTTTCACATAACTTAATTTTCTTTCTCGCGACAATCTCATAACTTTTATCTCAAAATTAAGACTTTATCATCTCAAAATGGACTTAGGGTCTTAATTATGACTTTTGTATCTCAATATTATAACTTTATATCATAATTATGACATTTTTCTCAAAATTACGATGCAGTATGTCATAATTATGACTTTCTATCTCATAATTATGACCTTTTATCTCAATTATGACTTAGTATGTCAATTTCGACTTCTCATAATTTTGACTCATAATTATGACTTTTTATCTCATAATTAAGACTTAGTATGTCATAATTTCTACTTTTATCTCAAAATTAACCTTTGATGTCATAATTTTGACTTTTTATCTCAAAGTTATGACTGTCATAATTATGGCTTTTTTCTCAAAATGATGAATTAGTGTGTCATAATAAAGACTTTCTATCATAATTATGACCTTTTATCTCATAATTATGACTTAGTATGTCATAATTTCAACTTTTTATCTCAAAATTATGACTTGTGTCCGAATTTTGACTTTCAATCTCATAATTATGACTAAACGAAATCACAAAAGCCTGATGTATCAAATATGTAAACTTTTAAATATTCATATTTTCAATAAACTGTTTCAATAGACTTTCTGACTATTATGATTATTTCACATGTCAGGCTTCACGGGGTTAAAGACCTTTATTGAACGGAGAGCTAAACCTTTAGGAAACGATTTTAACTGCGTAATGAAAGAATGACTCAAGCATGCAATTAATCTAAATTTAGATGTAAAACCTTGTTTGAGCTCCAAACAACAGCATGACAACAGCAAAACACCTCCGTTTCCAAAACAGCACAAGAGAGAGCGACCCAAAGCTGCTGCCGTATTCTGCAAACGGAATCAATTTGTGCTGAGGATGGTGCAGAAATCACTGCACCAGATGTTGCGGAATTGGAAATGAAAAAAACAGAGAAAGTCTGCAGCACGTCAGAAACACAGAGACAGTTTGAATAGTTATCCAGGAAAAGTGTAATTTATTTTTAATTACGGGAGTTGAATATTAACCCCATGCAGGGTCTGAGCAAGCTGTCCTTAATTGGCCCATTTCCTCTGTCACTAAAGTGTGGATGTGTCACGGCAAACGTCTGTCTCGCTGATTTTTAGCGGCTTTCGGCTCATTTCAGCTGTGACAGACCAGAGGAGCAGCGACTGGCCCGTAACAGAGCAACTACACATGCATTTGTCATCTAAACTCATAATCCTGCTGCCAAACATGAGGATTTTACAGCCGCTTCACAGAAACTTCAGATCACTTGCAGCTTTCTGAAAAGAATGCCCGTTTCTAACTTTTCCTTTTTTACAGGACCGTTCACATGACGATGAGCAAGTTAAGCTCTGCAAATGTGAAGTTCAGCGTTGTTGGATAATGCTAATGAATTGAATATGCTTTATGAAATATATTTTGGACTTCATGAACAGCAGCTAGAGCGAACACAAAACACAGACATATACAACCACACTAATGATTTAGGCAAAGTCGTCTAGTATAAGGCTTCCCAAATGGGTTTGTGAACCCCTGACGGTGTGTGAGTTGATAAAAAATGTCAAATTAAAATATTTTTAAAATAAAGTCAAAATACAGCACTTACTAAAATTATTAAAATCATAAGAATGTACAATTGAAATAAAAGCAATCAAAATAAAACACTAAAAATAAATCATAAAAACGTAAAAATTATAATAAATATTTTTAAAAGCAATCAAAAGAAAACAAAAAAAAAACAATTTTCAAAATACAACTCTTCCTAAAAATTACTAAAATCATAAGAATGCAAAAATTGAAATAAAAGCAATCAAAATAAAACAGTAAAAATAAATAAGAAAAATTTTAAAAAATTATAATAAATATTTTTTTATTAAAAACTGACAAAACAACACTTGCTAAAAATGATTCAAATCATAAAAATGTAAAATTGAAATAAATAAATAATTCCCAAATAAACGCAAATCAAAGTAAAAGCATTTACTAAAAATGAATCAAATCATAAGATGTAAAATTATATTACATATTTTTAATAAAAGCAGTGAAAATACAATGCTTACAAAAAAAAGTTAAAATCATGAGAATGCAAAATTCAAATAAATTAATAATTTCCAAATAACACAATCTGAAATTATAATAAGCAAGTAACTTTCAAGTAAAAACAAATCAGAGAACACATGCAAATGTGTTGTTAAATTATTGAAATATTAACTCAAATCTTGAAGTAAGTATTTTAGCTCAAAGGGGTTCGGCTGATAAAAATCTTTGGGAATCGCTGGTGTAATAAGACAGTTTATAGTACAGTCTAATAACAAATAACAAACTACCAAACCATGAAACACATCCTATAGCTGGTGTGTGTGTGTGGGTGTGTGTGTAAGTTTGCTGAAAGTAGAGCAGCGCTCCAGAGCGTCCGGCCGTCTCTCTCTTTGCGGATGTGGAGCTTCAGCGCTTCAATAAAGCTAAAGCATTACAAATGAGTCCACCTGATTCACAACAACTGGGGAGGAGCAGGGCGAACGCCGCAGCCACCACAACATCTGTCCTTCAGCCCTGTGTACTTAAGACTCTCATCCACAGCAGATGCCCAATATGTTATTACGCCTGCTGCCATTTTTCATCATGGCACGACGGGACGCACCTCGCTCAAACTTGTTCTGCAGGCTAAGAGGTTTTGGCGCTCAAAAACACACACTAACTTTAGGAAGTACAGCATGTACATTAGAGCAAATATATGTGATGAATCGCTGCTTGTGTTCCTCATTTATATGCTATGTTGCTTTGCATCTGCTAAATGATAAATGAGGTCATTTTTGTCATTTTTTGAAAGAAATTAATACTTTTTATTCATCAAGGATGAATTAATTTAATCAAAAGTGATGGTAAAATGTTAGAAATAATGTTACAAAAGATTTCTATTTAAATAAATGATGTTGTTTGAACTTTCTATTAATCAAACAATAGTGAAAAATTATATATATATACACATACTATATATACTATATATTTAATAAGAATAGTCAAAAGTCATACAAAAGTTACTATAAATGATTAAAATAGGAATGTATACATGAAATAAATGATTTCAAAATAAAAATCAAAATAAAACACTTACTGAAAATTAACATACAAGACCACTGAACATACAAGACCACTGATAATCTCCCTCGATCTGGGGCTCCACGCAAGATCTCACCCCGTGGGGTCAAAATGATCACAAGACCTGTGAACAAAAATCCCAGAACCACACGGGGGGACCTAGTGAATGACCTGCAGAGAGCTGGGACCAAAGTAACAAAGGCTACCATCAGTAACACACTGCGCCGCCAGGGACTCAAATCCTGCAGTGCCAGACGTGTCCCCCTGCTTAAGCCAGTACATGTCCGGGCCCGACTGAAGTTTGCTAGAGAGCATTTGGATGATCCAGAAGAGGATTGGGAGAATGATGAAACCAAAATAGAACTTTTTGGTAAAAACTCAACTTGTCGTGTTTGGAGGAGAAAGAATGCTGAGTTGCATCCAAAGAACACCATACCTACTGTGAAGCATGGGGGTGGAAACATCATGCTTTGGGGCTGTTTTTCTGCAAAGGGACCAGGACGACTGATCCGTGTAAACGAAAGAATGAATGGGGCCATGTATCATGAGATTTTGAGTGAAAACCTCCTTCCATCAGCAAGGGCATTGAAGATGAAACGTGGCTGGGTCTTTCAGCATGACAATGATCCCAAACACACCGCCCGGGCAACGAAGGAGTGGCTTCGTAAGAAGCATTTCAAGGTCCTGGAGTGGCCTAGCCAGTCTCCAGATCTCAACCCCATCGAAAATCTTTGGAGGGAGTTGAAAGTCCGTGTTGCCCAGCGACAGCCCCAAATCATTACTGCTCTAGAGGAGATCTGCATGGAGGAATGGGCCAAAATACCAGCAACAGTGTGTGAAAACCTTGTGAAGACTTACAGAAAACGTTTGACCTCTGTCATTGCCAACAAAGGGTATATAACATAGTATTGAGATGAAATTTTGTTATTGACCAAATACTTATTTTCCACCATAATTTGCAAATAAATTCTTTAAAAATCCTAAAATGTGATTTTCTGGATTTTTTTTTCTCATTTTGTCTCTCATAGTTGAGGTATACCTATGATGAAAATTACAGGCCTCTCTCATCTTTTTAAGTGGGAGAACTTGTACAATTGGTGGCTGACTAAATACTTTTTTGCCCCACTGTATATATATATATATATATATCATCAAAAAATATGATTAAGGTAATGTATTCTTGTATCTGGGTTGTGTATTTTAAGATAGAGATCAGATACTTGAGCATCTCAAAACCACATCCATTCAAAAGAAACCCAGAAGTGCTCTATCTGTCTGTCCGTCTGATGCAAACTGAGTCGCAGGACAGTATGTCCACCATATAACACTTGACACGTCCAGCCTGACATCAGGACCTTTCACACAGAAACACTAAACTACTGCTGTTATGTGCGACGCTGCATCGACCGCAGCACGTCTGCTAATGCGTCTCAAACAGACAGACAGAGCAGGCCTGACGGGCGCCGACAGATTGTGTGTGTGTGTGAGTCCAGGTCTTCAAGCCAGCCACGGACGGCTCATTTGTGGCGGACACATGCACACAAACACACACGAATGCATCCATAAACAAACACTGAACACAGAAGTCTGGTCTGTCACAAGTTCCTGTTTCTCAGTCAAACAGCTGCAACTTCAGCTCAATAAAAGTCAGATCTAAACATTCAGTGCATGCTTATTTGTGCAGCGCTTTTCACAATGCATATCTTTTACAGAAAATACAATGTCACCTGGCAAAATATAAGTCTTAAAAACTAGAGTTCAATGAATCTAAGCCTAAAAAAATGTATTTTAAAGTATATATTTAAATTTATAGTCACAAAGTTTTCAGAATTGTTTGCATATAAAATATCTTCATAATCCAAAAGACAGAGGGTTATACATTTCATGTAAGCTTTTATGTAAGAGAAAAAAGAAATGTTTTTTTTTTTTTTTTTTTTAATGGTTCTGGAGAAACACTTAATAAAAACTGTTAAAATCCTAACGTCACATATTGTACATTACATTATTTATTTATTTTTTTAACTCTTGGGGTCACATATTGAATATTATATAATATTAATTAATTATATATTAAAATATACACACACACATATATATTAACGTTTTTAAATAAGTCTCTTCTGCTCACCAAGGCTGCATTTATTTGATCAAAAATACAGTAAAAATTGTGAAGCTTTTATGTAAAAGAAAACATTTTTTTCCCTGTATAGATATGCATAAATACACAATAAAAATACATTGTTAAAATTAATAAAAATTAATTTAAAAATATTTTTTAATTAATTTAAAATTAAATATTAAATTAAAATTAATAAAAAAAAATATATAGGCCTATATCTCTATCTATCTATCTATCTATCTATCTATCTATCTATCTATCTATCTATAAAATACAGTAAAAACAGCTATTTTCTATGTGAATATATATTAAAATGTTGATTGCTGATTTATTTCTGTGATCAAAGCTGAATTTTCAGCATCATTACTCCAGTCTTCAGTGTCACATGATCCTTCAGAAATCATTCTAATATGCTGATTTGCTGCTCAAGAAACATTTCTGATTATTAGCAATGTTGAAAACAGTGCACAATATTTTTGTGGAAACCGTGATACATTTTACTTTTCAGGATTCACAGATGAATAGAAAGTTTCAGTATTTATTTGAAATATAAATCTTTTAAGCATATAAAACCACTATCGCAAAGCATTGTGGGAACGCAGCTGCTGTTAGACCAAATGTGCAGCGTTTCTCACACACACACACACACACACACACACACACACACATACACCCTCGTGTCATGTGACCGCGCCATGGCCACCTCATCCGTCTGACCGTCTCCTCGTCTCTGTCACCTCTGTTTTCTCCTGTGAACTCGAGTGTTTTCTCTTCCTCTTTCTCACACTCAACACTTCTACTTTTTTTACACATGCCTCTTGTTTTGCTCAGATCAGTGACGCAGACGCAAACCAAGAACAATCACACAGCTCCTCATGCAGTTTTGTGTGTATTGATGCTGTCGCACACATTACCTGTGACGGACTGATGTTTCATCAGATGAACATCTAAACAAATTAGATTCTGAAGAAACAGACCATTGTTTGCCAAACATCTCAGATGGACAGAGTCACATTACCTGTATATATTTATATGCATAGTATTAATTTCTTTTAAAAAAAGAAAGGAATATAATACTAACCCCAAACTTTTTAACAGTGTATAATGTTACACAAGATTTCTATTTTGAATAAATTCTGTTCTTTTTAACTTTTTATTCATCAAAGTATCCTGAAAAAATTATCACAGGTTCCAAAAAAATATTAAGCAGTAAAAACTGTTTTCAACATTGATGATAAATCAGCATATTAGAATGATTTCTGAAAGATCACGTGACACTGAAGACTGGAGTAATGATGCTGAAAATTCAGCTTTGATCACAGAAATAAATTACATTTTAACAGATATTCACAAAGAAAACAATTATTTTGAATTGTAATAATATTTCACATTTTTACTGTTTTTTTTTTAATCAAATAAATGCAGCCTTGATGAGCAGAAGAAACTACTTTAAAAAACATTAAAAATTGTACTGATCCCAAACTTTGGAACAGCAGTGTACGTATATAAAATGACAAAAAAGAAATACAATATAGAAATATTGTACTTTATATATTCTAATAATGTATAGTATAGTTTGTGTGTGTGTGTACTTTATATATATATATATATATATATATATATATATATATATATAGTGCCCTCCAAAAGTATTGGAACAGTAAAGACTAAATTGCTCTGTTGGCTGTGGAGTCAAGACATTTACAAATATGATTAAAAGACGAATATGAGACAAAACTACAGAATGTCACATTTTAATATTAGCCGTTTCAACACACACATGTTTTACCAAATAAAAAGAACAGCACTTTTAGAGTTCATCCCACTCATTGATGTGAGCATAAGTATTGGGACAGTTGAACATAAGGCAGATATAAAAGATTAAAAGCTATTATTTAGTTGCAGATCCCTTGCGCACAATCACAGCAGTGAGTCTGTGACCCATAGACATCACCAGACTCTTGATCTCATCCTTTGAAATACTTTTCCCAGCCTTTAATGCAGCCAAATCCAATTGTTGCTTGTTTTGGGGAGTTTCTTACTTTTACTTTACTTTACTTTTAGTCATTTAGCAGACGCTTTTATCCAAAGCGACTTACAAATGAGGACAACAGAAACAATCAATTGTAGTATTAAAACAACTAAAACTGATCAAAAACTAAAAGCTAAAACTTTATAAATAGTATATATACACACATATTTAAAAAAATTATTAAATAAAAATGAGAAATGCATGACAAAATTTCTAAACTTAACATTTAAATGAAAACAAAATAAAGCTACAAACAATTCAAAATATTAAGAGAACAAAAGGTATAAGAGTGTAATAATGATTCTAACATAAAACTAAGCCAAACACCAAAAACAACTACGTGTATGTACACACACAGACATATATCCATAAATTCAGTATTATTTCATTTCCATGTAGTTTGTTGAAGTACTAAAATAACTCAAATTAAATAAAACTAAAACTTAATAAATAACTTATACAGACATAATAGAAAAAACTAATAAAATGACAAACATTTAATTTTATAAGTTTTTTATTTTAATTTTATAAGTTTCTGCCTTTACACTTCAGCTGGTGAAATTCATGTTCAATTGGATTTAAATCTGGAGATTGACTTGGGCAATCTAAGACTTTCCATTTCTTTGCCCTAATAAATTCCTTGACTGAACTGGCAGGGTGTTTTGGGTCATTGTCCTGATGCAATATGAAGCACTTCCCAATAAATCTGGATTTTTTTTTTTGAATATTGGTAGGCGAGATGGTTTTGTACCCTTCCAAATTCATTCTGCTACTGTCATCATACATTAAGTCATCAGTAAAGTTGAGAGGGCCTGTTCCAGAGACAGCCATACATGCCCATGCCATGACACCACCTCCACCATGCTTTACAGATGAGGCTGTATGCTTGGGATCTTTTGCAGTTCCCTTTTTTTCTCCACATTTTTGCTTTCCCATCACTTAGATAAAGGTTCATCTTTGACTCATCGGTCCATAAACACAGTTCCAAAACTCTTCTGGCTCACCTTTGTGCTTTTTTGCAAACTCTAATCTTGCCTTTCTATTTTTGGTTCTTTTAGGGTTCCTTTTTACAGCTTTTATGATTTGTCTGTCATCAGCTACTGTTGTTTTCTCAGCCGATCAGGTAGTTGTTGGTTGCTGGTGTCGCTGGTGGTTTCCAAACTCTTGATTTCTCCATGCTCTTTGTTTTTGCTATAGCTCTAATTAACTTCATCTTTTCCTTTAGCATCCAAATTGCTTGCTTTTCTATCAAAGTCAGCTCCCTCATCTTCATCCTGGTTTGTTTGTGTCATCATCAAATGCAAGATTCAGAATGCAGAAGTAATGGATATAACTGATACGACACATTCCCTGCTTTTAATATCTGAAGAATGAATGCAACAGGACACAGCTGATCACTTAGAAAGACCTGTGAGGCAACTGTTCCAATACTTATGCTCACATCAGATAGAGGGATGAAACTCTAAAAGTGCTGAACTTCTTAGCTGGTAAAACATCTATGTGTTGAATCACCCAATAATAAAATGTGACATTCTGTAGTTTTGTCTCATATTCATCTTTTAATCATATTTGTAAATGTCTTGACTCCACAGCCAACAGAGCAATTTTGTCTTTACTGTTCCAATACTTTTGGAGGGCACTGTATATATATATATATATATATATATATATATATATATATATATATATATATATATATATATAAATTCCATGTTATACTTTATATATTATATAATATTCATAATATTAATGATTTTATGATAATATACAGTAGTAAGAAGAAATATTTGATATTTTCTACTATTACAAATTAACATGAAAATGTTATATTTAAATTAGTTTATGAAAAAAGATACATTATAATATATATATATATATATATAATTAACATTCATTTAATATTCTGCACTATTATAAATTAACATGAAAATGCTATATAAATTATATTATAAAAAAGATATTTTAAAATATTAGTGCTGGGCAACGATTAAACGCGATTAACTGCATCCAAAATAAAAAGTTTTTGTGCACATAATGTATGTGTGTGCATTACAGTCCTTACCGAAAATGTGTTGTCACTACCGAAACATGGGATGTTTTGTCAAAAATAAAGTATACTGGATTATCATCTAAGATGTTATGATATTCAATGTATATTCAAACTAATGAATCCTTAACTTTGAAATCAGTATGACCAACTTTTTGCCTTTTACAAAGAAAAATTGGATTCAAAATACAACAAATCTCATAAATTACACTTGAAATATTGTTGAAAATGTAATTGTTTTTGATTTACCTCTGAAAAATTTTAATAAAATAGAAAAAAAAAATTATATATATATATATATATATATATACACACACAATGTAGATGTAAGCAAAATCTTAATAGGTCAATATAACGCTTCTAATTAAATTATTATTACTGTTTTGGTAGTGACAAATTTTGGGAGAGGACAAATATTCCAAAACATTCTGAAAATACAATATGAGAATTAACAGCACAAAATGTGTACCTTGGAAATTATACAATTTGCATACATACACGTTTTAGAAAAAGACACTTTTTCAGGACGTTTCCAACTCTGACTTTGGACAATTCTGTAGAATGGCCCAATTAACTAACATTCATTAAATATTCTGCACTATTATAAATTAACATGAAAATGTTTTAGAAATTATAATAAATAAATAAATAAATAAATAAATTTATATTCAGTATTGAGATTATATATTTAAAATTCTGCACAATTATAAATAAACTTGAACATTTGTATAAAGAAGAGTGTGAAACACAATAAAAACTGAGTAAACTAAAGCAACATGGAAGAAAAGGGAAGCTTTACAGTCAAAGCAAAATTTATTCAGACACCTTCAACATTTCTCACATTATCACAGTTTATTCACTACAGTTTAGAAAATGTTAATAATATATGACAAGAACTCAGAGTTAAACTGTGTCAGAACAAATGAATCTTGATAATGTCAGATAACTTTGATAGAAAGGTAAGTAATGAATTCAGTTGAATAGCTGTCAGCTGTTAAGTCCACAATTAGATAATACCAATTTAGCTCGACCAATCACCAAGCAATGCTTCATTTTGTTCAGTTTGTGGTGTAAAAATGTCACATTAGCAATTAAAGAAAAACACTTCAGCAAAATATGGTCAGGTCAAAGTGTCAGAATAATTTTTGGTCCCAGATTTTTATCAATTTTACTGGTAGTGCACTGTATGAAGAATATTTGGGTATAATATATCACAGTTTACTTTATTTTGCTATCCTCACTTACATAAATGAACTATACACTCTTAAAAATAAAGGTGCTTCACGAAGATGTCATAGAAGAACCTTTTTTGTCTAAATGGTTCCATAAAGTACTTTTAACATCTGAAGAACCTTTCTGTTTCACAAAAGCTTCTTTGTGGCAAAAGAAGGTTCTTCCGATTATAAAAAGGTAAGAAAGAGACGGTTCTTTAAAGAACCTTTGACTGAATGGTTCTTTGTGGAGCCAAAAATGGTTCTTCTATGGCATCGCTGTGAAGAACCTTTCAAGCAACTTTATTTTTGAGTGTGTAGTGTCCTGCACCCACAAGCAAACAAAATATCAAAAATGATATCTGGTGTCTGAATAATTTTTGCTTCTGAAAGAGTTCCTGACACTTCCGGAGACTTTTCCACTTGGGACGGAAACGCCAGTGACAGGCTGTGTGTGAGAGGAGAAAGGAGGCGTTCACGGAAGCAGAGGAGGAGAGCTGCAGGATTTAGGGAATTAAAGTCTCTGAACACCGGGAATGGGGGGAGAGGCTCTTTTGTTGGTTTTTCCTGGGCCTCCCCCTCGGAGCGGGGATCCTGCAGCTGTGGGCCGAGCCGTCCTCTACATATCAATGAGCCAGCGGTCCAGCGGAGGGGCCCGTCCCCAGGGGCCAGCGTTAACCAGGACCCAGGGCAGAGACAAACATGTCCTTCATGTTTCAAATGCAGAGGCATCCTTTTCTCTGTTATCTAATATAATCTTATAATCTTATAACATATCTAATATAAAGTAGTATAACAAAATTAGAAATAAATAAAATAAATAAATAAATTACAATACAATGTCGCTTAATATAAAGTTCTTATGAAACAAAAAACTAATTTTACACACACCACTAGCTAAGCGTTCAACAAAACACATTTTATATACAGTGTATACATACACACACACACACACACATACATATATATATATATATATATATATATATATACTGTATATAAACTGTATATAAAAAAAAATATATATATATATATATATATATATATATATATATATATATATATATATATGTGTGTGTGTGTGTGTGTGTGTGTGTGTGTGTGTGTGTGTGTGTGTGTTTTGTTGAATGCTTAGCTAGTGGTTTCTTGTAAAATAAAATAAAATAAAATAAAATAAAATAAAAAATAAAATAAAAGGTCTGATCTGTGGCCAGCCAGAGCTAAAATGTAGAAAAAAGACCTAATATTTGCAAATAAATAAATAAATAAATGAAAATTAAAGGACTAAACGTGTTTTGTTGAATGTTTAGTGGTTTCTTGAGAAACAAAATGAAACAAAGCAAAATGAAACAAAATAAAATATAAAATACAATAATAATAAAAAAAAATTCTCTGTGGCCAGCCAGTGCTGAATTGTAGAAAAAAGAATTAATATATGCAATAAATAATTACATTAATTAAATTCACAAATTTAGCAAAAATTGACAACATTATATATGTTGTCAATTTACACACCATTGACAGGTATGTCAAAAAGTCTATCATATAAGCTACACAAGACACACTTAACTCTATATAGACCTAAAATAAATATCATAAAATATTTCATAATATCCTGTGTGGGGCTTAATGTATTAAGTTAACTAAGTTAATGTATTAGTTAACTAGCATAACTAGTGTAGGGCTTAATGTATTTTGTTGAATGCGTTGTATGAAGTGGTTTCTTGTGCAAAATAAAATAAAATAAAACATCACTATTGTTCAATATTGTCCAGAGATTGTTACATTAAAGTTATATTAAAGAATTTGGGTTTAACTGTGTGTTCATATGATTAGAAAACAAATATGCCCTCATATAGGTAACAGATGCCCCTGCTAATCAGTTCCAGGAGGCAAAAATTCCCCCTTCACGAAAACAAAGTCCGTTCCTGAGTTTGGTCTCGGCATCCTGGCCAGCTTAAACTCTTCCGCAGTTTCTCCATCTTCTCCTGCCTTTCTCCTTTTCTTCCCGTCTTTTGTTGGTGGCGTTTTTCATTGCAGCTGGATCAGAGGGAGCGTTTGGCAGCCACCACTGTTGCCGCTGGGGCGGGTTTTGCCACCGTACAAGAGAAAAGGGGGCGAACGGAGGCGCGGGGGGGGAGGAGAGGGCTCGGCCGCTCTTTCTCACGCTCGTAAGAAAGGCTTCACTTCTTCTCGCCGGCCACAGGCACCTGCTGATTACCATAGAGACACTGTGGGAAGTTTTTCCCCTCCGCTGCTTTTTGTGTTCTAGATTCTTCCCCCCTTTTCGTTCCGGTAAACAAGCGCTCCATGGATTAGTTTACTGGGATCGCGCAAGGAAAACAAACAAACAGGAACGAAAAATTCCAGCAATCCATACAGATGCTCGCATGAGTCGCGACAGAACGCAGTTATTGCTGTGAGAGAGCGACCTGTGCTTGGAAAACTGCAGCTCATGATTCTGGGTTTAACAACATAAAGAAAAACATTCGAGATTACAAAACCTTTCACAAGTATTCAATTCACATAATAGAAAACAAAAGGGGAATCCGCACAACGAGTGTGTCAAAGTGAAAGATCTGTTAGGAAACAAAATATTGTACTTGTAGATTTTCAAATAAAGTAACGAGAAAAGTACAAAACTGACAAAAATGACACTGAATGAAGTCAAAGATCTATTAGGAAATTAAATATTTTACTGAAGATTTTCATATAAAGTGACAATGTACAAAAGTGATTAAAACAATGACCAAAAAAAAAAAAAAAAGTCAAAGATTTATTAGGAAACAAAATATTTTACTGAAGAGTTTCACATTAAGTGAAAAAAATAACAAAAAAGGTTGAAGATTTATTATGAAACAATATTTTACTGAAGATTTGCATATAAAGTGACAAAAAATGCCAAAAAAAGGTCAAAGATCTAGGCTAAATATTTTAGTGAAGATTTTCATATAAAGTGACAGCAAAGTACAAAAGTGACAAACAAAATGACAAAAAAAAAAGTCAAAGATCTATTAGAAAACAAAATATTTTTTCAGTAAAATATTTTTATTTCATATAAAGTGACAAAAGTGACCAAAAAGTGATTGTGCACAAAAAAAGCAAACGTTTCTTCAGTGATTAAAATAATTCAGTGACTGTTGAACTTTGTTGTCACTTTATATGAAAATCTTCAGTAAAATGTTTTGTTTCTTAATGGATCTTTGATTTTGAACTTCCTTTTGTTTTTTTATTATCACTTGTTTATCAGTGCAATATTATCTCATTATGATCATCTGAAATAACAAAGTCCATGAAATAAATGACTGCAAATCAGCACTGGAAATTTAGCAGTTTAAGAAGTCACAAAACTGCCAGAAAAGTCTGCTATTGATGCTTTATGTGAATGAGACAAGTCTGCTGTCAAACAAAATTGTGATTATCTATTAAATAAATCAACAATTATTTTAAAAAATGTTGTGAAATGGCACAGATGCTGAACAACGCAACTTTTAAAGGTCATTTTCTGCAAATAAAATCAAGAGTTGTAACAGCATAGCAATAATAAAAATCCTGCAAGCCCAGACTTTTGACTAACATCTGGGGCCTTATGTGTACAACTTTGCAGAGATTTCATCCTAAAAGTCTGTGTATGCACAAAAGGCAGATTTTCCAGAAGCACAAAGGTTTTCTGATTTATAAAACTGTACGTATGCAAGAATCTGCACCGAACTGCCTTTAGTAGAAGATATGCATATATGCCTCTACACATCATCCCCAAAATAACCGTATATGGAGCTCACTTGGCTATGCATAACCTCATCTACATATAATTTCCATAAGCATATTCCCATCCATGTGATGCTGTGTTTAACAGTAGCCTATAAGACACTATAAAAATATAAGATACAGATTGAATCATTCTGTTTACTTCATTCTTCACTCACAGCAGTAAACAAATGTGTTTGCACAAACTAAACTAAACTCCTGATATGTGCACAAAAAAATTGTGCATGCACAAAATGAGCACTGAAATGTGTCTGCAAGCAATTTTACATGCACATATTGGTTTTTTTTTTTAAAAAAGTAAACTTTTGAGTTTATTCTGTCCAATTAGACTCTGATGCCATTAACCTCTCAAACTAGTGACTAGCTCTTCAGCAAACGCTCACTGTAGCTGTATCTTAAACAGCCCCAGATGACTGATATAAACTCAAGCACACTGACTCCTGGAAATGACGTGAAGCCAGTCATTTATATTCATGCATTTAGCACACGCTTTTATCCAAAGTGACTTACAAAAGAGGAACAAAAGCAATTCATCAAAGAACCAACAATATTTGTAATATACAATGCCCGGGTTATTAGACAACTAGAATAGGAAGACCTGTAGTTCGGTTTAAAAAAGAAAACTAGAGTTCTAAAATGTAAGGTTCTAAAAATGTCATGTTTTAAAAATCTAAGGGTTTAAAAATCTAAAGTTATAAAATTTAAGGTTCTAAAAATCTAAGGTTCTAAAAATCCAAGGTTCTAAAATATAAAGTTCTAAAAATCTAAGCTTCAAAAAAAATTTCAGGTTTTAAAAATTTATGCTTCTAAATCTAAGGTTCTAAATCTAAAATGTCATGTTTTAAAAAAAAATCTAAGGGTCTAAATATCTAAAGTTCTAAAATCTAAGGTTCTAAAAATTCAAGGTTCTATATAGGGTTCTAAATATCTATGCTTCTAAAAATTTCAGATATTAAAAATCTAAACCCCTAAAATATATGGTTCTAAAAACTTCAGGTTTTAAAAATCTAAGCTTCTAAAAATCTAAGCTTCTAAAAATTTCAGGTTTTAAAAATCTAAGCTTCTAACCCTAAGGTTCTAAAAATGTCATGTTTTTAAAAAAAAATCTAAGGGTCTAAAAATCTAAAGTTCTAAAATTTGAGGTTCTAAAAATTTCAGGTTCTAAAAGTCCAAGGTTCTAAATTATATAGGGTTCTAAATATCTAAGCTTCTAAAAATTTCAGATATTAAAAATCTAAACTAAATGTATGGTTCTAAACATTTCTATAAATCCAAGGTTCTAAAATATAAAGTTCCAAAAATCTAAGCTTCTAAAAATTTCAGGTTTTAAAAATCTAAGCTTCTAAAAATTTAAGGTTTTAAAAATGTAAAGTTCTAAAATCTAAGGTTCTAAAAATGTCAGGTTTTAAAATCTAAGGATCTAAATATGCAAGCTTTTAAAAACCTAAAGTTCTAAAATCAAAGGCCCATAACCTAAGGTTCTAAAAATCCAAGCTTCCAAAAATCTAGTTCCAGCATTACATCGCAACATTTCCTGTGATGTTAGGGTAACTTTAATCTGCGACACTTGAATCAAACAACCTTTGTGTGATTGTGTAGAATTTTTGAAACCTTTTTTTAACTTGTATAATTTTACTCATCTAAATACAAAGAATCAGCCCTCTCACCCATTTGACAAACACATTCTGGAGCAACAGCAACTCTAACAGCTGAAGATCTCAGCTCATGATGGATGTCAGAGCCGGGCGAGAACACAGCGATCAGAAACACGCCGGCAGACGCGTGGAGGAAGAGGGGAAACACCGAGAGAATGAACAGAAGACGAAGGCAGAGCGAACAGCAGAAAAATGGGCCGGACGTGAAGCACAATTGCAGAGCAGGAGGTTTGGGCACAGAAAAGTAAGCACACAGCGGGTGCGCCGCTGCGGCAGATACGCAGACAGAAGCGGACCCCCACACACACACGCTCGCCCTCCCTTCTGACAGCTGCACTCTGGCAATTTACATCTCTCCAGCACATTTAGCAGGAGCCTGTCTGCCATCACCCGCAGCACAGGGACCTGCTGGCCTCCAGACAGCAGACAGAGCGCGCTCCACCCGGGGAGCCCTGATCCACCGCTGCCCCTTCCAGCCAGAGCACCGGCGCTCACGGCTCGGCTCAGCTGTCACGTTTGGACAGTGATGAATAGAGTCAGAGTAGAGGAGATGCGTGTCACGCTGGAGACATGGGAAACATCATCAGAGGTCCGTCGAATGAGAAACCAGCTATTTTATGAGCATGTCTAGCAGTAATGAGCTACAGAAAGTCACAATAAAAACTCTTAAAAATAAAGGTTCTTTAGTGGCATCAATGCTTCTGTGAAGAACCTTGAACATCCATGGAACCTTTCAAATGCAGAAAAGGTTCTTTATAGTCGAAAAAGGTTTTAAAATGTTCTTCAAAATGGTTCTTTTAGGAGCTGTTCACTGAAAAGTTCTTTGGGGAACCAAACATGTGACCCTGGAGCACAAAAGCAGTCATAAGTAGCACAGGTATATTTGTAGCAATAGCCAACAATACATTGTATGGGTCAAAATTATCCATTTTTCTTTTATGCCAAACAACATTAGGATATTAAGTAAAGATCATTTTCCATGAAGATATTTTATAAATTTCCTGCCGTAAATATATTAAAAATGAATTTTTGATTAGGAATATGCATTGCTAAGGACTTCATTTGGACATCTTTAAAGGTGATTTTCTCAATATTTTGATTTTTTTGCACCCTCAGATTCCAGATTTTCAAATAGTTGTATCTCAGCCATATATTGTCATATCCTAACAAACCATACATCAATGGAAAGCTTATTTATTCAGCTTTCAGATGACGCATAAATATCAACTTCGAAAAAATTATTTATTTTCTGGTTTTGTGGTCCAGGGTCACATATGGTTCTTCTTATGGCATCACTGCTAAAACACCCATTTGGAACCTTTATTTTTAAGAGTGTATAGCCAAACCTAAAACATGTTTCTTTCCATTTCTTCAAAAGTTTGGGCTTAGTAACATTTTTCTTTTAAGAAATTAATTAATACTTTTATTCATCAAGGACGCATTAAATTGATCAAAAGTGAGAGTAAAGACATTTGTAGTGTTACAAAAGATTTCTATTTCAAATATGTCGTTCTTTTGAACTTTCTATTAATCAAAGTATCCTGAAAAATAAAATGTATCACCGTTTCCACAAAAAAAATTATGTTTTCAACACTGATAATAATCAGAAATATTTCTTGAGCAGCAAATCAGCATATTAGAATGATTTCTGAAGGATCATGTGACACTGAAGACTGGAGTAATGATGCTGAAAATTCAGCTTTGATCACAGAAATAAATTACAGTTTAACACATATTCACATAAAAAAAAAACAGCTATTTGAAATTGTAATAATATTTGACTATTTTTACTGTATTTTTGATCAAACAAATGCAGACATGGTGAACATAAGATACTTTTTTCCCAAAACATTAACAAAATCTTACCAACCCCAAACTCTTGAACAGTAGTGTACATATATATAAATATACAGTTAGTGTGAAATTAAATAACTCATATTGTGATATACAATTTTAGCCATACCTCTAGAACTGCTCATTGTATCAAGTATAAACATGATGACTGATATAAACCAGCGCACACTGATTCTAGGAAACTGTGTAGAAGCCGGTCAATGAAACTGTCTGTGTGCAACACGATCCATGACAGTGTTGCCTGAAGCTAAAATGAGCCAATTAGTGTTCAGCAGGTTCTTTTAGTGATATCTGTAAATACTAAGAACAAAAAGGATATGAATCCCTTCCAATCAAGGCAAATTAACTTGTACAAAAACTATGTTGGCAGTAAAGCAGGCATCCATACATCCATAACTGAAAGAGAAAGCTAGAAAAGAGACACAGAAGAACATTTGAAAGAAAGGAAGAGCTATGGTAGAGGTAACATGTGTCAGTGTCAAACTCAGAGATTGAGATGCGAGTTTTGTTAGCGGCACACCCACATTCACAGACACACAATCCACAGCCACAGACACACCCAGACGAGACCACCACTGACGCCCGGTGCTCTCTAATCACACCAGCAACCCGTCTTTACACACGACTCCACACACCAAACATCTGAAACACACAACTGTGCTTCTGAGCCACTGCATTAAAGCTGAGTGTGTATGTGCAGCGTTTGTGCTCCAGACGTGAATGATTCCTCAAATCATGTGTGTTGTTGAGGAGAGTGTGGTCAGATGCACCATTTCCACCAGCTGTAATCATCCCACGGAACATTTAAACTACACAACAAAAAAATCAGATCAGAAAAACAATCAGAAAACCTTAGCAATGGCATAAAACCCCCTGGCAACCATTCACAACACTCTAGCATCATCCTAGCAACCACATAGCAACACCCAGGCAACCACTCACAACACTCTAGCATCATCCTAGCAACCGCATACAACACCCTGACAATCACCCAACACTTTAGCATCATAGCAACACCCTGGCAACCACTCAAAACATTCTAGCATCATAGCACCCACATAGCAACACCCTGGCAACCACCCAACACTTTAGCATCATCATAGCAAGCACATAGCAACACCCTGACAACCACTCAACACTCTAGAATCATAACAACCACATGGCAACACCCTGGCAACCACCCAACACTTTAGCATCATCATAGCAAGCACATAGCAACACCCTGACAACCAGTCACAACACTCTAGCATCATCCTAGCAACCACATAGCAACACCCTGGCAACCACTCAACACTTTAGCATCATCCAAGCAAGCACATAGCAACATCCAGGCAACCACTTCCAACAATCCAGCATCATAGTAACACCCTGGCAACCACTCACAACACCCTAGCATCATAGCAACCACATAGCACAACCCTGACAACCACTCAGAATAGTCTAACATCATAGTAACCACTCACAACTCTCTAGTATCATAGCAACACCCAGACAACCACTCATAACACTCTAGTATCATAGCAACACCGTAGCAACCACACAACATTGTCAAAAGCTCATTCATCAACATTCTAGCAACAACATTTGTTCAGAAAATGTAAATGTCTATTTTTTTCCTTTTTATTTATTTGTCTTTTGGACAAAAGAAATTCATAAAGTACCTTCATCCAGTAAATATGTAATAGATTCACTTCCCTCCGTTCTAACTGATTTGCCCTTCATTAGTGTAACGAGGGGACGTTTCTTTACAGACACACAGCTCAGACAATGGAGAGTTGAGCTCATGAATCAGGCCTTCACTGGGCTCTGGGCCCCGATGTTCTTTGGCTGCTTCTTTGATGTTTCATGATGTTCTCACTTGGCAGCAAAACAGTACATTTTTGGCTTTGTAAAACATAACCTCTTTACGTTAGATGGAATGAATCAGACGAACATATGACGTCAATCCCCTCCACATGCTGAAACACACAGAGAAGATCTCAAACTGCTGAGCTCTGGCAGACAAAACAGACCTACAGAACCTCGGAAAACACAAGAGAGATCTTCATTTGCACTTACAAACCCTATGAAACACAAACGGACATGTATCCGTTTCTTAATACATGTTGGAAGCAAAATATTTTGTTTTCATAATCTTTCAAGAAACTTAAGCCATTATTTTGATGAAAGATCATCACTGCTGAATCATTCACAGTAAGAGCAGGAACATGAATAAACTTAAATAGAGATGTGGACAAAAACAGTGGCACAAAGAAAAGGAGGAACAAAGAAATGTCAGTTTCCAGCATACGCACACGAACACATCAATGCAAAATCAGGAGGCTAATAATGTTTTAACGAAGGAAACGAAAGCACCAGGTCGTTCTCAGATCTAGAATGACCTTCTCCGGTACAGGGATTGTGAGGTCGATGCCGTTTATGGAGCGTTTTCGTAGCTGGAGAACTGAATGCCGACTATAACAAACTTTGAATCCTCTTTATAACACGGAAGAAATCCCTCGGCTGCTGCTGTTAAACTATATTTATAGACAAGAGCTCAATGACCTGGATTCATAGAGGAACCATCACTGAGATAAAAACCCTCACGCTTCAGAAGTCTGTCATTATACTCCAACAACAAAATCAAGATACTACTGGTGATCAACATGCAACAGATGCAACAAAAAGGCATCTTCTCTGTTTTCAGTAGTTCCAGTGCCTCTCTAATGGCATTTACATTCATCCATTTGGTAGATAGATTTGATCAGTTCATGCATTCCCTGGGAATCAATCCCATGACCTTGGCATTGCTATTTGAGATACAGGAAATCAGGAATATGCATTAAAGGAATAGTTTAATTCACAGAATAGTTCATCCAAAACTGAGCACTTAACTAATTATGGACTACTTATGGTGCTTTCATGGTGTTTCTTTGTCCTGTTTGGATTTTGACAGCTCCTGGACATATTTCCCAATCCAATCAAACTTAATTTAACTGTGCACATGAACAAGCGTTTTATCAAAGCGATCTTGAGGGAATCACAATAGGTTTGCATTTCTACGCAGCTGTCTTGACAACAACATAAGGAAAGTTGCAATTCCATCTCAGAATCACTTGAAAAAACGCTGCAAAATGTGCTTCTTCCACCATTTTTTTGTCGTTTTCCAGGACAAATATCTAAACATTCTTAAATCAAGAATCATGCAAAATGACATATTAATTCTTGTTCTGAAGTGACTGTGCTCTGAAGTGACTGTTTCTGTGCTCACCCTCAGGCCATCCGAGATTAGGATGAGTTTGTTTCTTCGTCAGATTTGGAGAAATGTGTCACTGCATCACTGTCTCAGCAATGGTGAATGGGTGCCGTCAGAATGAGAGTTCAAACAGCTGATAAAAACATCATAATAATCCACAAGTAATCCACACCACTCCAGTCCATCAGTTAACATCTGGAGAAGACAAAAGCTGAAACAAATCCAGCTGAAACAATTATCTGCCAATGGGATAAGAAAGAGAAAACAAGTTGATTTTTCTGTCCCCACTGGCAGATATTTGTTCTTGTTTCAAGTATAAACTCACTTCGTTACACAGAAAACAAGGCTTCTTATCTTACATCATTTTGCATCTTAAGTTTATCTATGTTGATTTGAGAATGTTTAGATACCTGTACTGGAAAACAAGACAGAAACCCTGAAGAAGAACAGCACGTTTTGCAGTGAATAGTCTGTATGTTCATGAGTCTAGAAGAGCTCAAATCTACAGACACACTCACATTCTTCCAGCATCTCGAGCTGGACCGACGCCGTCAGATTCCACACCGTTGTATTAAACTCAGAGCGTGTGTTGTCTCTGGACAGCGGGCATCGAGACGGGTCAAACGCACTAAACAAACCGTCTGTGTGATGGCAGACGGTGGCAAAGGTGAGCTGACAGTGACGTGACATCTTCACCCGTCCACCAGAAGCCTTTTGCTCTGGCCGAGGGGGACGGACGCCGTCCAATCAAAACACACGGACAGTCCCGGTGACATTTCACTGGACACAGCTGCTGGCGCTCTGACAGCTGACCGGCCAAACACTCCTGACGGGACAGAGACGGGGAGAGAGATGTGTGTGTGCGTGTGTGTGTGAGGACCAAATGTCCCCACAAGGATAGTAAAACCTGAAATTTTTGACATTGTGGGGACCGGCCTGCAGTCCCCATGAAAGAAAAAAAAATGATTAAAAATATTAAATGATGTTTATCTGAAAGTGTAAGAATGCAAACAGGTTTTCTGTAAGGGGTAGGTTTAGGGTTAGGGTTGGGTTAGAGGATAGAAAATATTGTTTGGTCTGTATAAAAACAATAGAAGTCTATGGAAAGTCTCCACAATTCACAGAAACAAACATAAGTGTGTGTGTGTGCGCAAGGATTTCAGAATGAAACTACACCAAATAAATCTGAAAATAAATTTAAAAAAATAATTATTTACACTTTACACTACCATTCGAAATTTGGGGTCGGGAGGCATCTTTAATGTTTTTGAAAGAAGCCTTTTCTGCTCACTGAGACTACATTTATTGCATTAAAAATACAGGAAAACCAGTAAAAATGTGAAATATTATTATGATTTAAAACAGCTGTCTCGATGTGAATATATGTTAAACTGTAATTTATTTCTGTGATCAAAGCTGAATTTTCAGCATCATTACTCCAGTCTTCCGTGTCACATGATCCTTCAGAAATCATTCTAATTTGCTGCTCAAGAAACATTTCTGATTATTAGCAATGTTGAAAACCCAATATTTTTGTAGAAACCATGATAAATTTATTTTTCAGGATTCACAGATGAACAGAAATTAAAAAAAAACAGCATTTATTTGAAACAGAAATCTTTTAAGACATTATAAATGTCTTTACTGACACTTTTGATTGATTTAATGTGTCCTTGATGAATAAAAGTATTAAATCTTAAAAAAAAAAATTACTGTCTTTACTCTCACTTGTGATCAATTTAATGCATCCTTGCGAAATAAAAGTATTATTTACAAAAAAAAACAAAAAACTTTTGAGCTCAAATGATGCACAACAATATAGGGTTTTTTAAGCTCTTCAGATCTAAAAACAGACACATCAAACAAACATCTAATGAATAAATGATCAATCAGCTTTTGATTTCACTTTTAAATAAGTATGTGCACCATATAACTATAAGTGGAGGAAAAGTCAAAGAGCCAGACATTATTTCTAGTGGAAACACACTTCCCGTCCCTGCAGACCCTCCATTCACCTTTTTCTGTATCAGCCGCTGAGATCTAAATAAGGTCCTTCCCCTTCGCCACCTCCTCCCTGTTTCCTGTTCTGGTTAACCAGACGGCCGTCTGACGTCACAGCGGAGTGGATCTTCTGCTAAAACCATCACACACGCCACCGTTGTGTCTCTAAACAGCAGCTCTGGTTAGCAGTGTGGATGTGATACGACTTCATTCAACATGCATGCACAGAAATGTGCTAAAAGCACCTCAAATACTAAACTAAACTAACCATAACACAAACAGCTACCATGAAGTTCAACTAGTCATCTGCACATTAATATTCCAGATTCAACACATTCAAGACAATACAATCACATGTTCATACACTGCAATTTGTCTTCTCAAAATAGTCCTTGTATTAATATTCAGTGACTCTGAAGTAGCGGCAGATCTGTTCTTTTACATTACGACGTACATCTGGGAAAAAAAAGGAGGGCCGGACTTGGTTCTTTGCATCAATTATTGATTGGATGTTGAGATGTGGGCGTGGCACTCAAAAATGGAGGTGGATCTGATCATGATTGTAAGAATGAGGCGGGGTTTATGCGAATGAAATTGTTTCACTGGAAGACTGATAATAAAAATGTTTTTTAAAATATTTAATCTTGAATGTTTTGAATAAAAATTTTAATAATTACTCAATATTTTATTTTAATGATGAAAAATTAATTAAAAATAAAAAAGTAAAAAATGAAGCATATGCATGCATGAATCATTCACAACAAGACTATTAATATGCTTTAAAAAATGAATGGTGAATTTTCATTTCATGCCAACTTTTTTTTTTATTTTTGTATTCATTCATATAATTTCCTACAGTTCAATGAATGAAGAAGCAGATCATCTAAAGTGTTTCACTGGAAGATTGATAATAAAAATATAATTTTTTAATTTTTTAATATTTTGAACATTTTAATTTTAAATTACATTTCACTTTTAATATTTTTAAATTTTAATTTATTTTTATTTTTATTATTAAAATTAAATAAATTAAAAGCAAAAAAAAAAAAAATGAAGTAAAAAGCAAACCATACACGAAAGACTGATAATGTAAATCTCTCTCATGCATTTGTGACAGTTTCCATCAAATACACAACCCTAATCGACCGCATCTGTGACAAGCAGCTGATCACCACAGACAGGACGTTCACACACACACACACACACACACTAGGGGTGGGAATCGCAGGGTACCTCACGATACGATATAATCACGATATATGGCTCACGATAACGATAATATCATGATACAGCGATTCTGCGATAATCGATATATTTCTAGAAAATCCTATAATGATATATCGCGATATCTGTCTAAACAAAATGCCTGTGAAAAGGTTAAGTGCAAGTTTTCTTTCTTTATTCAAGTCCAAACTGTTAGAAAACAGCAAAAAAAGTTCTGTAAATCAATTTTAACATGTTGAGTAAATTAATAATTTTATTCTTGGACTTATTAAAAGCTTACACTTTTCTTTTTAACTGCTTAACTTATATAGCCTCTCTCTCTCTCTCCATGTATATATAAATAAACCTGGTACATTTCAAAATTTACCCGGAGTGCTTTCTCAACCTTTCTACTCCTCTCATCATAAAAACGGAGCCCCGCACGGAAAAATAGCCGTTCACAATCACATCGCGTCTTTTGCGCGCTCAGGTTGGTTATTTCAAATGTAGACGCGCGGCAAGCACACACACACTGCACACTTCTGCGCCGCATTACGGCTCTGACAGTGTTTTGTCTCGTCCTCCATGCCATAGGTGCAGATTTACGTTTCTGCTGGTCGGTGCCCACTGTTCACACTGCATAACGCGCACTTGTAATATCTGTGAGAGAGGGAGAGCATCCAGTGTTGTTCACATAAAACTGGACGCACTGGCGGCGCTCTCTCTCTCTCATATAGTGAGGGAAATCCACCTGCGATCCGAGCGGAGAGGTTCGGCTACTCATGAACTGAATATGCGCTCTGCAATAATAACGTGATCGGTGCCTATGGTCCACGCTGAGAACTGTTCCGGGGCAGTTTTTTAGTTTTCATCTCCATAAACGTGTATATATAGCAGTAGAGCTAATACAGTGTCTGAAAATCTGTTTATCATTCGGTTCCTCGTGCTTCCCCATCTTCATAGAGAACGCGCTTCATAGTTGCTCAGAGCGCTCTTGGAAAGAATGTGGAAATGGCGCGGCCGCGATTTCCACGCATTTTTAGATGCTGGGAGCAGGAAAATGTATTTAGAGCACCTTATTGTATTAATTAAAATATCGATATTTGGCGCCAGATATCGATTATCGTATCGCATGGAGAAGGATCACGATATATCGCCATATCGATTTATTGTCCCACCCCTAACACACACACACACACACACACACACACACACACACACTAGACACGAACGCATCCTCAGCGCGGACAGAAAGAGTCAAAGAGTGTTTATTTGTAATATTTGATCAATCTAGAGCAGTCATTTAAAGGAGCGTCCTCAGCGGGAAACGCGGCTCATAACCCATTTTTCTAAACTAATGTGACATATTTCAGAGTGAAACAGGACATTCGATGAGAAAAAGAAATGATTTTATTTATGTGGACTTGACTGGATGGTGAAAAGAGTCTCTATATGGCAGATGACGATGCTGACGTTATTAAAACTTTAATTTTAATTATTGGTAACAGTTTACAATATGGTTTTATTTTGTTAACATAACTGTGCTGCATTAGTTAACTTAAACTAAAAATGAACCAGTGTTATTTTGTATCATTGAGATACTATTATAGTTTTTATTAATATTTTGAATCAGTTTTTTTTGTTATATTTTCTGTTTTCATTTTCATTTTAGTTCAAGTAATTTTGTTTCTAGTTTCGGATTTAGTTAACTGTAATAACCCTGCAATGAACTTCTAAAGCATTATAAGTAATTTATATGATTCATTTTTATATTTATTTTATTAGTATTTTATTAATTTATTAATTATTATAAATGTATTTACTTATTATTCATGTATTATTATTATGATTATTTTGATATTTAGTAATATATTATTAAAATGCAATACAGTTGTCTAAATTAAAATTAATTAATGCACTGTGATTATATTATATTATATTCATAAGAACAAAAAAATTAATAAAAAAATACATTGCTCATTGTTAGTCAACTATAATAACACTGCAATTTAATTTCAAATAATTTAGATGATTAATTTTATATTCATTTTACCAATATATTATTTTTAATAAAAGTATTAATCATGAACTTATTTATTATTATTACTATTACAAGTATTATTACCATTTGAATTTTGACATTTAGCAACACATTATTAAAATGCAATAAAGTTGCATGAATGCACTGTGACACAAAAAAATATTTTTACTAACATTAACAAAAAATAATAAATGCTTTAATTTATTGCTCATTGTTAGTTCATGTTAGCTAATGCACTAACTAATCTTAAAAAACAATTTTGTCTTTTGAATAACATCACTTAGGAATTATTCTCAGTAACAGGCTTCTTCAAAGAGTACAGTAAATAGGGTGAATTTATGATCATGTGGACTTTAACTGATTGTGTAGGAGTTCAGAAACAAACTCAAAATGTCCCAAGTCTTTCAGGGAAACTCCAGATTCAGGCGATCAAACGAATCTTTGATTCTTCATGAACTCTGTCAGCACTCTTGATGCTTTAGTGACTTGTTTACTGGAGCTCCAGCGATCTGAAGGGAAGCCTTCAGCCGCTCTGTTCTCTCATGTAAATCGCTCTACCTCTGTTTGCTCTCTGAAGCTAACGCTCAGCACGCCATCAGAGCCGATCGATACACGCTAAAGCGCCAACGCACCTCGCTTGTGGAGCCATCCCTCCTTCACGATCACCACGTCCGTCGTCATGCTCTCCGGCGGCAGGCTGTCAGTCTATCCAGATCCACCGAGTGTTTCGATCCGGCCAGCGTAAAGCCTCTTCACACGGGTCGCCTGCGGGAGAACCACCAGCAAACTAGTTAAAAACTAATTAAACCAGTGCTGATCATCACATCTAAACACTTAAAGGGACAGTTCACCCAAACATGACAATTCTGTCAGCATTTACTCACCCTCATGTTGATCCAAACCTGTATGAGACTCCAGTCCCCATTGACTTCCATTGTATTTTGTTTCCATACTATGGAACTCAATGGGTACCGTCAACTGTTTGGTTGCCAACATTCTGCAAAATATCTTCATTTTGTGTTCAATAGAAAAATAGTAATAGTAATAGTGATGGCAGAATTGTTTCACCCCCAAGTTGTTACATGATGGTCCCCATTGACAAAACTATGGAAGTCTATGGGTACCGTCAACTGTTAAATATCTTCATTTTGTGTTCAATATAAAAAATTGTAAATTATGGAAGAATTATTTCACCCTCAGGTTGTTACATGATGGTCCCCACTGACTTCCATAGTATGGAAGGAAAAAAAACAAAAACAAAAAAAACTATGGAAGTCAATGGGTACCGTCAACTGTTTGGTTGCCAACATTCTTCAAAATATCTTCATTTTTTGTTCAATAGAAAAATAGTAATAGTAATAGTGATGGCAGAATTATTTCACCCTTAACTTGTTACATGATGGTCCCCATTGACTTCCATAGTATGGAAAAAAAAACTATGGAAGTCAATGTGTACCGTCAACTGTTTGGTTACCAACATTCTTCAAAATGTCTTTTTTATGTTTAACAGAAGAAAAAAAATCTGTCAGCATTTACTGAGCCTCAAGCTGTTCTAAACCTGTATGGGTTTCTGGTCCCCATTGGCTTCCATTGTATTTTGTTTCCATACTATGAAAGTCAATGGGTACCAGCAACTGTTTGGTTACCAACATTCTTCAATATATATTCTTTTATCTTCAACAGATGAAAGAAACTCATACAGGTTTGGAACAACTTGACAGCATTTTTTATTTTTTGGTGAACTGTCACTTTAAATACATCAGGGAACTAACAAAAACAGAAACACTTTCTAGACAAACAAAATGCAAATAAACTCAAAGCAAATGCCTAAAGACATTTAAGCCTTGAAAATAATTTTACATGATTATGTTTATAAAACTCCACCTGTGTTGTTTGATGAATGTATGAATCAATTATGGGTGTCAACGTTAACGTGTTAACGCATGCGATTAATCAAAAAATTTTAACGCGTTAATATTTTTTAACGCAAATTAATCGTTTGATAATGTTTGACCCCATCTTCCCGTCATCGCAGCGCGGAAGGTTATCTATCATTGTGTGATGAGGGTACAGTGAGCCAGTGTTGCCAGGGTAACGGAACAATTGGGCTATTTTGAAAATACAGTCGCGAGAAAAATTACAGAGCCGTGGGTTGCGTTTTTTGGGCTATTTTTATAATGTACCGCAGCCACCCAAAGTGTATATAGACAAATAAAAATTAAAATAGATCCTTTTACTAATGTGTATTATAGTTGGAATGTATCCCTGGCAACTTAAGAACAGAGAGGCGGCTGTAAACATCACAAACAACGTGAGTTTCAGCAGAGCACATGTTAAGGCTTTTACAGCAGAAATAAACATGACAACACCCACTATAGATTATACAAGATAATAAACACACGATTATGATAGGATATGGTTTGTATGTGATTTTCTTGAGATGAATGTGTACATCTGAAATGCTAATTTGTGCAGCGATATAAAAGGCTATAAATAGCATATTTTAACAACAGTAAACGACCAAATTCCACATGTGATCGCAAAAGGAAGTTATTACAAACACTCGATGGTGGTTTGAAGTGAGTTCTGAGTAAAAGTGTACTATTAATCTCATAAATTGTTTTATGAAGCATGATGCTAATGTTAGCGCTAATGCACCTGCAGAACAGGTCCAATTCTTCTTCATAATGCATTTTGTCATAATTCTTCACGTAAGGTCGCAAGAAAATGTTTTGTTGTATTTATTTAGAAATACTTTTGATAATAGTTGGGTAAATGTATACTGGGATTGAAGCGATGTGGCTTGGTAAACGTTGTATTGGCAGTATAAAGGCTGATAATGGCTGAATAAAAACAAAAGAATAATGATAAAAGAATAATAAGGATTATGTCTCATACCTGAAGGAAGTGTGAAAGGTTCTGTTTCCTTAAACTAGTTTGTCATGCATTTCTTTATTTCAACACATTTACAGGTAAATCCTAATATTTTAAAATTGTGATTAATCATGATTAATCACAGTCCATGACTGTGATTAACGCGATTAATTTTTTTAATCGATTGACAGCACTAGAATCAATATATAAAAAAAAAAATCATTTTAAAAGTACACTGCATACATTGAAAAATCTATTTAAAATAAACCTTTTAGGTTTTAACAGATGATGCAATGTGTAGAAACTCCCATTGAATCAAAAAGACTGATATTTATCACTGGAATTTAGACATTTTAAGCATCTTTATTGAAACAAATTAATACTTTTATTCATCAAGGATACATTAAACTGATCAAAAGTGACAGTAAAGACATTTATAATGTTAGAAAATATTTCTATTTCAAATAAATGCTGTTGTTTTGAACACTCTATTCATCTGTGAATGAAAAATCAAATGTATCACAGTTTCCACAAAAATATTGTGCAGCACAACTGTTTTCAACATTGATAATAATCAGAAATGTTTCTTGAGCAGCAAATCAGCATATTAGAATGATTTCTGAAGGATCATGTGACACTGAAGACTGGAGTAATGATGCTGAAAATTCAGCTGCGGATCACAGAAATAAATTACAGTTTAACAGATATTCATATAGAAAACAGCTGTTTCAAATTGTAATAATATTTCACAATTTTTGCTGTATTTTTGATCAAATAAATGCAGCCTTGATGAGCAGAAGAGACTTGTTTCTAAAACATTATCATTAAGTGCGAAGTCATTAATTGAATTAACCCTTTTCTGTGGTAAAATCACTGTGATAAAACCAACACAACTTTCAGTGCCTTATTGCTTTGTAAAACGTCAGCAACAACATCATAAAAGGTTCTAATTCTCAATAAATATCTAAATGTATTAACAACAGTCAGAATTCAGACTGCATTGTGCTGAAGTTGATCTGTCCTTTTGAAAACCTCACTGACACACTTTCGATACGCTCTGAGTCAATCAGTGATCGAATTATTACAATTCACTCTCCACAACAACAACTGCTGCACGTCTGCAGCGCTCGACAGACTTTTAGCGCAGAGATAATGTGACACAGTATCGCGCTCAGTGCAGAAGCCACCACTTCCTGTGCTAAAGGAAGACGAATTTAAAAGTTGGCACCATTGTAAACAAACACAAACGCGCTGACCAGAGACTGTCTGCTTTACAGGAACTCAATTATTTACAATAAGCAAAGTTCAGAGTGGGCTGAAGGACCAAAACAACCACAGTAATGGAGTCACTCGTAAGTGATGCCCCTCGTATTCATTCTGTTCTAAATCTAGTGTGCCGCCTACATAGACAGCTTTCTTCTGTATAGCATCATCATACATTTAGAATGAAAATAAATAAACAAATAAAATAGACAGGTAGGATCTAGTTGAAAAAAACTAGGAAAAAAATTGCACTCAATAACTGAAATATTCACAAATCATTGCGTAGAAGTAGAAAGACTGATTTTCTTGTAAATCATACTCCAAGAATCTTTTTTTACAGTGTACACGATGTGTTTTACAGTTGAAGCAATTTTGACTCAGAAATTGCTTGTAAATTTATTAAATTTCATAAATAATTACAAAGAAAATGCAAGTAACACATTGAATTAAATATGAAATTCTGAAGTATAAAAACTGAAATACTACTCTAGTAATCTTTTATGTATAACTTTTCATTTATATATTTTTTATAACTTTAAAAAAATTCTACAGTCTGCAGTCTACAAAATAAATATTTTGCATAAACAATATATAATTTACAAAATAATATATATATAAAAAATATTTGGTACACACAATTACTGAGTAAAATACTTTTACAGTTTAATCTGTTATATAATTTTAAAATTTAATCAGTGTTTGGTTCATGTGTTTACTATATATTACATTATAGGGAATAAATAAATATAAAAGACTGAATTAGTTGTGTTTTTTTTTGGGGGGGGGGGTATGTGTACTGTGTATGTGTAATCTTTTGTATTATTTACAACTTCTAAAAATTATTTTTACAGTCTAAACAGCATATAGAAATATAGCATGTGCAATTACTGGAAAACAAAATGCGTATATAGTACATCAAAAATTTATAATGAATGAAATTTTTTTTATTTAAAAAAATATGTTTTTTAGGTTGTTAAGTTTTTATTTATATACTATTATATATAATAAAAACTTACTTTTTGTATTTAATATATATATATATATATATATACACACACAATAAAATGTAAGTTTCATTATTATTTTTGATAAAAGTTTTATATACATTTACATTTATTTATTTCTTTATTTCATAAAAAGGGACAGTGTACATTAATCAACATTCATGGATGTAAATGTACCCAAATTAGCCCGAAGGCTAGTTTTAATATTAATAATATAATATTATATATAATATTATTATTATAACATATAATATTATCCAAAGCATCCTAAGATGCACCTCATAAAATTAGTTGATTTATAAGAGAGTTGTCACATATTTTGATCACTACATCATTCCCATATTTAAAAATACTTTTACAATTTAATCAGTTACATAATTTTAGAATTTTTTAATTATAATTTTAGTTAATGTGTTAGTGGATATTACAACTGCAAAACAGGCAGAAAAATAAAAATAAGAAATGCACGGGGAAAAAAAACAAAGATGGAAGCGAGTATGTTTTGGCCATGAGTAGCAAACCCAGAACTGCTTTTCAACATGAGCCGAGTGTTTTTACTGCAACAGTCCACACACACACACACACACACACACACACACACAGCGAGTGGATGGCATGCAGCCAGAGCTGGCCGTCTGAATGAACCCAATACCCTGCTCGGGGTCACATGATCTGCGGGGCCTGAGGCCATTCACTCGCCATCCCACCCTGATTAAAGTCATTCACGATTCTGCTTGTGTCTGTAAACTCAGGCTCCATTCAATGTAAATGAGAGACATGCAGTCAGGTGGTTATACGACGACGATATGAGTGGACAAAACGTCATTTACAGACTCATATAAAACACTAAAGCACAGACTCGTGCTTCTGTTTTTCAAGCCCATGTTTAATATTCTGCTTGAAGTCTCCAGGAGCGAGCAGAAGTGCGATCTCTCCAATCAGACTAAAACAAGCAGGCAAGGACAGTCATAAGCGTCAGACTGATTCCAGCGGCTCGAACTCATCTGCGCTGCGACCGCTAACGTGCACAATACGCTTGACTGTGTCCGAGCGAGTTTCTGCATTCTTGACATTCTGCATGTTACTGGTGGCACATTTGCGTCAGCAGGATCTGAAGGAACTCAAAGACGTCTCACAGAAGAATGTAAAACATTCCCTCAGCATCTTCATCCCTCATCTGCCCACATGTCACATGACGAGGAGAGACTCCTCACTAACGGCTCATGACTAGTGTTCGCATGAGAAGATGTCTACGCCTCAGTTTGACGTGACTGTTATAAATGTGCAGAAATTATACAGTACCAGTCAAAAGTTTGGACACACTTGACTGATTATAAAAACCTTTTGGTCTATCTATCTATCTATCTATCTGTCCGTCTATCATACATCAAAAATTTTGAAATTTTAGATTTAAAATATCCATATGCCTATTTAATCTTTTTTTCTTTTTCTCTTTTTTTAATCTTTTTTACAAAACGTATTTATGTACTATTTAAATATTTTATATTGAGAGAGAGTTAAACTATCTATAATACATCTATTTAATGTCGCTTTCTATTTGTTACATCTGTAAATAGTACAACAAAAACGAATAAACTTTCATTTTTTAAAAAGTCATTTTATGTACTATTTAAATATTGTATCTATTAAATATATATATATATATATATATATATATATATATATATATACACACACACATACATACATACATACATAATGTACATTTTTTATTATTATTTTATGTAGTATTTGAAGCAGAAGGATGAAATTTATGAAGCTGTCACATGTTTGAATCACATAATCATTCATTTGTGTAATTTCATAGATTAAATGACCTCTCTGTTACACTAAAGTGTGGAAATCATGCAGAACGAGTAGGTGTGTGGAAACTTCGGTACTGTACACCCAACCCAAGGTCCTGATTTAATGCTCCACACAACCTATAATCAAAAACAATCAAGAATCAAAGACTAAACAAGCCTTTAGTAAACAAGATCCATCATGATTAGATGAAGTCACAGCACAGAACCACAAATCAGCTAAAGTAGCGCTTGTGTGAGTGTTCAGAGTCAGAGATCCTCTCATTATACTGTCAGCATCTTCTGCTCCAGTCATGTCACATTTGACAGTCCATCCAAACGACCCTCTCTACAGACTTTTGCATTGGAATTCACTTATACAAGTTCACATCCAATTCATCCATTTCCATATTACTCCAACGCTCTTCAAAGAATACCACAGCACGTGTCAAAACAATATGGTAGTACTGTGGTAATTAGTGCTAGTCAGCTCTTCGACGTAAACACAAGCACCTCAGATTACAGCGTGATCAAATATTAACAGGAACACAGAGATACAGACACACCGTCTCTCACATCGGGATGCATAGAGAACTGCAGAGAACGACGAGAGAAACATTGTAACATTCGAATATTGCTACAGTTAAACATTGTAGCTTTGGGCCTGCGCGTGCGCGCGCTTAAAGTGACAAAAAGTAACAACTGACAGATGAATAAAGAGACGAATAAAGACGCTCCAGCGCTTCCTAAACTAGAGATCACCGCTTTAACAAGCAGCTAAACTAGTACTTTCATTCACCCCGTGTGGGGCGGTTTCATTTGACAGTTCGAGTCTTTTATTTTAGGCCTCTGAGAGAGAAATAACCGCATCCTACTGAGCGCAGCAGAGCTTCAATAACTGACATCAAACTGAATGGAGAGACACTTTACCGAGACGGGTTTCACTGAGGGCTCCGGCGCATTGCTGTGGAGGAGCTCGCTGCTTCGGTTGCTACTTTAATCCCGCAGAAAACAGGTAAAAGTGTTTTGATGAGCACGAGCGTGTCCTCGCCTCTCCTCCACTGCACTCCCCACAGCGAGAGACTCCAGCCTGCAGAGAGAGTCCGCGAGAGCGGCGCGCTGGGTCCTAGAGCCCGTCAAACACTAACACTGACAATGTACTACACTACAGTACAGTACACCACAGTATACTACACTACACTACAGTATACTACACTACACTACACTACACTCCCCACAGCGAGAGACTCCAGCCTGCAGAGAGAGTCCGCGAGAGCGGCGCGCTGGGTCCTAGAGCCCGTCAAACACTCACACTGACAATATACTACACTACAGTACAGTACACCACAGTATACTACACTACACTACAGTATACTACACTACACTACACTACACTCCCCACAGCGAGAGACTCCAGCCTGCAGAGAGAGTCCGCGAGAGCGGCGCGCTGGGTCCTAGAGCCCGCCAAACACTAACACTGACAATATACTACACTACAGTACAGTACACCACAGTATACTACACTACACTACAGTATACTACACTACACTACACTACACTCCCCACAGCGAGAGACTCCAGCCTGCAGAGAGAGTCCGCGAGAGCGGCGCGCTGGGTCCTAGAGCCCGTCAAACACTAACACTGACAATGTACTACACTACAGTACAGTACACCACAGTATACTACACTACACTACAGTATACTACACTACACTACACTCCCCACAGCGAGAGACTCCAGCCTGCGGAGAGAGTCCGCGAGAGCGGCGCGCTGGGTCCTAGAGCCCGTCAAACACTCACACTGACAATATACTACACTACAGTACAGTACACCACAGTATACTACACTACACTACAGTATACTCCACTACACTCCCCACAGCGAGAGACTCCAGCCTGCAGAGAGAGTCCGCGAGAGCGGCGCGCTGGGTCCTAGAGCTCGTCAAACACTCACACTGACAATGTACTACACTACAGTACACCACAGTATACTACACTACACTACAGTATACTACACTACACTCCCCACAGCGAGAGACTCCAGCCTGCAGAGAGAGTCTGCGAGAGCGGCGCGCTGGGTCCTAGAGCCCGCCAAACACTCACACTGACAATATACTACACTACAGTACAGTACACCACAGTATACTACACTACACTACAGTATACTACACTACACTCCCCACACCGAGAGACTCCAGCCTGCAGAGAGAGTCTGCGAGAGCGGCGCGCTGGGTCCTAGAGCCCGCCAAACACTCACACTGACAATATACTACACTACAGTACAGTACACCACAGTATACTACACTACACTACAGTATACTAAACTACACTCCCCGACTCCAGCCTGCAGAGAGAGTCCGCGAGAGCGGCGCGCTGGGTCCTAGAGCCCGCCAAACACTCACACTGACAATATACTACACTACTGTACAGTACACCACAGTATACTACACTACACTACAGTATACTACACTACACTCCCCACAGCAAGAGACTCCAGCCTGCAGAGAGAGTCCGCGAGAGTGTCGCGCTGGGTCCTAGAGCCTGCCAACCACTCACACTGACAATATACTACACTACAGGTTACACTACTACATTACACTACAGTATACTACAATACACTACACTACACTACACTATACTACAATACATTATGCTACAGTGTACTACACTACACTACAGTATGCTACACTACACTACACTACAGTATACTACACCACACTACACTACACTACTGACAGGGCTACAGTTTATACATATGTACAATATTAAATAATTTCATAATTTCATAATTTTCTTGTTTAATATTTGATTGCCGTATGTATAATATAAAAGACATTTATGAAGACATAATAAAGAAAAAAATACTGTGTGTGTGTGTGTGTGTGTGTATTAACAAAAAAGGCTGTGAAAATATATTGTGTATTCGTTTCATCTTTCATTTCATTCGAATAAATCACAAAAGTCTAACCTTTTAACAACTTTTCAATTTTTGTTTATTTTAAATATTAACTAATAAGGTATTTTATTAATTAATTTTTAAATATTTTTATTCTTTTTTTACATGTATATTTAATTTTATATAAAAACTATTAATGTTTTATCAAGAAAATATGTGATTTGATTTTCTAGACAGTTAACAAACTATAATGCTTTTTATTTTATTTTTTAAAATGAATTTTAATTCATTTTAAATATTAACTAATAATATGTTTATTGCGTATTTTAAAAATGTTTTATTTAGTTATTTATTTCATTTCATTTTTCATATAGAAACTGTTACTGTATGACAAAGATAATATGTGCAAATAAGATTTGAGTGCTACAACAAGTTTCTGGAACTTAACAGTATCAATTGTTAACAAGAGTATAAAAACTATAATTTTTTTATTATTTTTAATCTTTATTTATTACAATTTTACTGAATAATAATGTTTATTATTTAATTTTTTAATTTTTATTTATTTTAATTAAATGTATATCTAATGTTATACAGAAATTGTTACTGTATAACAAAGATAATATGTGCAAATAAGATTTGAGAGCTACAATGAGTTTCTGAAGAGTTAACAAGCTATAAAGTTTTTAATTAATTTTTATTTATATCTATTTTAAATATTAATAATAATATATTTTATCATTTTAGATTTTTAAATATTTTTATTTATTTATAATTATATGTATATCTAAGTATATTTACAGCAAGTTTCTGGAACTTAACAGTATGAATTGTTCACAAGAGATGTGAACACCGAGCTAAACAGCTTATATTGTTCCACAGAGAACAGAAAGTGATAACAGAATTGCCATTTTTAGGTGATCAGTTCCTGTAAGAATCTCCTGCATGTTCAGCTGATCTGATGGTAAATCTCCAGTGTAATCACAGAGCTGGGAAGCCAGTTTTATGTGTGTGTGTGTGTGTGTGTGTGTGTGTGTGTGTGTGTGTGTGTTTGTGAATGGCATGGTCGGGCCGGCCAGAGGACAGCAGAGGAATGCGATGCTTTTGTCTGTCTGGGGGAAGAGAGGCTCGGGCTGGAATGCCATTGATGAGAACGGACAGAAAAAACGAGCCTCCAGGAAGTTTTCTCTCGCTCTGGCTCTCTGTGAGAACCTCTCACTGTCATTCTGAGCCGCTCTCAGACGCTCCAGTCCCATGAACACAACCACTGCATTGTGTAAGCTGTAAACACACTGTCTACAAACTACAGCCGACCTCCCTCTCTGGACGAGTGAATGAAGCACATTCCTGCTTACATCCGAGTCTGAGAAAAATCATTGTGTCTGTGCTGATGTCAGTCAAACAACTGATTATAGTCCTCTTTGTTTACTGTTGATTCAAAAAGCACATTCACTAATCTGTGAAACAATAACAAAATGATTGAAAAATTGTCTAATTTGTGATTTAGTTACACTCTTAAAAGAAAAGATCAAACAAAAATGAAAATTTGCTGAAAATGTGTTCACCCTCAGGCCATCCAAAATGAATGGTTTTGTTTCTTCATCAGATTTAGAGAAATGTCATTTCATTACTTGCACACCAACAGATCCTCTGCAGTGAATGGGTGCCGTCAAAATGAGAGTCCAAACAGCTGATAAAAACATCACAATAATCCACAAGTAATCCATACCACTCCAGTCCATCAGTTAACATCTTAAGTAGACAAAAGCTGAAACAAATCCGTCAAGACGTTTTTAACTCAAATACAAGCCCATAATCCATAATAATGCTTCCTCCAATAAAGAAGTCCATCTCCTGTTGTCTCTCACATCAAAATCCAGCCACATATTTGTTTAGAGCTGTTTTGGACTGTTTTCGCTTGTAAACGGTGCTTGATCTGTGCAGATTTCTCTCCTGATTCAGATAAGACAGCTTTTTCACATATTTTAGCCAGTTTGAAGTTTGAAGTTTTACTTGTGGATAATTGTGATGTTGTTTGGACTCTCATTCTGACGGCACCCATTCACTGCAGAGCATCCATTGCTGAGACAGTGATGCAGTGCTACATTTCTCCAAATCTGTGCACATGAAGAACCATTTTTGGTTTCCCAAATGAACAGTTCTTAAATTTAACTTCAAATTTAACTTTAATTTAAAAAAAAAAATTTGTGTACTGTCATGTTTATCTATTTTCATATTGTAAAGCGACCTTGAGTCTGCAGAAAGGCGCTATATAAAATAAACTTATTATTATTATTATTATTATTATTATTATTTATTTATTTATTTATTTATTTATTTCTTAGTGTGAAGAACCTTAAAGAACCTTTTGTGCAATGAAAACCAAAAGTATTAAGTATAAACTATTCGAATTGTTAGATAAAACTAGTTCATCTCCAGTGTGAAAGAGGAATCTAAACCTCAGAGTATTGTAAGAACAGCCTGCTTAACCAGTCCTTTAGAGAAGCTTCAAATGGCCCTTTCAAAGCATTCGACAGCTGGAGTTTGGGCAAAAGGTGACCTGAACAGTTGCAGAGGCCACAAGATGAGCAGCTGCAGCTCCTGCTCACGTCTGCGCTGCGCCTACAGGATCAACAACAGTTTGAGTGTTTTTATGGAAGAGCCATCCCAAAATAGCCCTGTAACTATGATCTTCTGCTGCTTCTACTCACAAAACATCTCTAAAAAAATTAGAGGTGATGCCAAGAAAAGTTACAAAGCAGGCTTGAGATGCAGGGGGGTTGGATTTTTTCCTACATTTTTCATTGAAAATGATCAGCTATAATTAAATGAACATGAATTTGTCTGTGTCTCTTTTACTACATGAACAAAACCTGATGCCCATGTTCTCCAGCTTGATTTGAAACAATCCAAAGAGCATCTTGAGCTTAAGAAGAAAATCTGATTGTCAATACAAAGAGGCACATGAATAGGAATTTGAAAGAATAATAAAAAAAAAAAAGTTTTGATATTTTTTTTTTAAAAAATCATTCAAATGGTTTTAAACTATTTTTAAAATTATTTTTATTTATATTTATTTTTAATTATTTTATTTTATTTTTCAGAATCCTAAATAGTTCAGTTTATGTTTGTCCAAATGTAATTAGTGTAATTGTCCAAGTTCAAATATTTTTTATTGATTTTGTTGTATGAACAGAGTAACTTTTCAGGTGAAAATAGTTAGACTGTAGTGCGAGTCAGTGCCAAGACATTCCAGCTCAGAGCAGGATTAGCTTCGATTAGATCCCAGCAAACGCTCTCCCAGCACACAACACATCAGCGCTCTCAACAAAGACCACAGGAGGAGGGGCAGCTTCTCAAAAGACCTCTAATTATACACTTAAATGTATTGAAAGAGAGGAATGCATTTAGGCTGGACGGGTTTGAGAGGATTGTCACAATCTGCAATCTTAAAAATAACTTTAGCATCTAGAGCCCTCTCCAAAAACACTTCATTTTCTAGAGAAAGAGAACCGTCTCATATTGGTGCTCTTTAGTTTAAGTTCCTCTTCACCTCACTTTGTGTTTGCAAATGTTTCTTATTTAAAGCTTTTCTTCTAATCAAAAATGCAGGTGTCATGTTTAAAACCAGTTTATGTTAATTTAAAAAATCATGACCAATTGATTTAATTTAAACTCACAACCTCAAGATTTAAAATGCATTTATAATTTTGAAATTAACACATTAAAATCAGTTAATATAAAATTAAAATGTTGTATATTTAGATATTGTAACTTGTGAATAAACCCCAAAACATAAAAAGTAAATAAATAAATTTAAAAAACTACTAAATAATATTTTAATGCACAATCTCAAGATATAAAAAGCATTTATAATTGTGAAATTAATTCATTATATAAAATTAAGGCAGATATTGAAACTTGTGAATAAGCCCCAAAACATTAAAGATTGAAAAAAAAAAAAAAAATGAAACAAACATATAGGCTACCGGTATTTTATATATATATATATATATATATATATATATATATATATATATATATATATATATATATATATATATATATATATAATAAAGAGTTATAAATGTAAAGTTAAAATTAACTAATATATATATATATACGTAGTTAATTTTAACTTTACATTTATAACTCTTTATTATATATATATATATATATATATATATATATATGTAGTTAATTTTAACTTTACATTTATAACTCTTTATTATATATATATATATATATATATATATATATATATATATATATATATATATATATATATAGTTAATTTTAACTTTACATTTATAACTCTTTATTTTTTTTTATTTTAACAAAATTTAATGGTCTTTTATGAAAGCAGAGTAACACAGCTGTATTTCAAGTGAACACTGCTACTTACTGCCCCAGTGTGAGTTTGTCCTGAAGTACAGTACACTGGTGTTATCGCGAGACTGGACCATTAACAACCTGCTTGACACACACACACACACACACGCAGCGCGGAGCTTCACCGCACCGGACTCGAGTCGCGCTGAGGAGCGGAAACACAGACTCAACATCTGGACACACACCATGAGAGCACGCGGCTCCATCTGAGGACACAGCGGTGAGTGCATGCGCGCTTTGATCTGGACTCCAATGTGACACAATGTTTCCGCGGCGCGTTTGATCCACGACTCTGTCCGCGTTCCGCCGCCGCTCTTCACGACACCGGAGTTTAACGCGACCTGAGCCCCATCAGCTTACGGGATGTTTGGGCGTGAAATCAGGTGTTAAAGGAGGAGAAAAGCGCGTAAAAGTTCCGCGTAATGCGCCGCTGTCTTGTTCTCGCGAGTTTGTTTTAAAACAAAAGTATCCTGTCATGAGCTCGATCGCGCTTCCAAAACTTTAATATCAGCGAGACGCGTCCGTCTGTCTGTATAAAGATCGTTTTAGAATGATAATGCGTTCAAATTAAAAAAAAAACTCAGAAGTTTGAGGTTCCTCAGAGGAACATATGGCATAAAGACACAGCTGGAGATTTGAGGCTGATGTCAGAGCAGCTGACTCTACCAGAACACACACACACACACACGCTCGCTCTCTCTCTTTCTCTCCGCTCACATGGACGAGAGGTCGCGTTCAGTCGTCTGCTGCTCTGGATCTGTTCTTTTCATTGAGTTTATATGATGTTCGTCATGTTTGAGTTGGAGATGTGAGATGTTGTTTGCGCATGACTGGATTTACGCTCTTTCACTGCTGCTGTTCGATGGGAAGCGCAAAGTGAAGATCAACTTGTGTGAGCGCTGAGAGAAGAGGGTGTGTTGAGGTTTGCGATCATTTATTTGTTATAGTTTCTAAACTTAAATGTTTAAACAAGTTGACTTTTATCCACTGTCTTGAATTCATTTATATTTTTGACACTGTAGCTGCGCGTTGCAGAATCTCGAAAGCACGACTTGTTTTTAATGATATTGCTTTTGTTCGTCTTTGGTGCCTGTATGCTGAATTAGAAGTAAAACAAACGAGTCTTTTGTAGCTTGGAACTATAATTCTGAGACCGCTGTTTATTGTGCATTAAAAAGCATCTTTGAAACGCCCAATCAAATGTCAATTTTTGACAGTCGATATAATGAAACTGCATTACAAACATCTTGGAAGCGCAACTCGTTTTTAATGTAGTAGGATATTGAATTTGTTTGTCTTCAGTGTCTCTATGTTGAATTAGAAGTGAAATAAATGATTTTTTTTGTAGATTGAAACTATAATTCTGAGTTCTGAGTTAAAAAAGCATCTTTGAAGCTCACAATTACATGTCAGTTTTTGAGATTTAAAGAAGCTGCACATTGCAAACATCTTGGAAGCACAACTTGTTTTTAATATCTTACGATATTGTATGTGTACTGTATGTTAAATCAGTAGTGATGTAAACAATTCATTTGTAGCTTGAAACTATAAATCTGAGACAGCTGTTTGTTGTGCATTAAAAACAGATTTGAAACTCAATTAAAATGTCAGTTTTTGACAGACATGCTGCATTGCAAACATCTTGGAAGTACAAAAGATATTACTTTAGTTTGTCTTTGGTGGTCTGTATGTGTTGAATTAGAAGTGAAATACAAGATTCCTTTGTAGCTTCAAACTACAATTCTGAGTTCTGAGTGTTTGAAACTCAACCAAATGTCAATTTTTTGACAGTCGATATATTGTAGCTGCATGACCTTTCTCAGTGGCCTTCAGTGTTTTCATGCTGAATTAGAAAGATTTTCTGTGAGATAAAACCTTTTTTTGTTTTGTTGTGCATTCAAGTTGTTTATTTTATACGATGCAGATTGTTTTAAAGCAGCTTCGCAGGAAAATAACATGCAAACTTCTTCATACATACGAGAAGCGCTAGAAGAAAAAAAGCAGCTGGGAAACCCACGGCTCGTGTTTGTAATGCAGAACACAGCGGGTTGGGTCTACTTTTGTTTGTCTCCGGCGGCCTGTAGATGCACCGTTGTGAATGGCTACCCGGCATTTATTTAACATCCAGTTTTTCCTGTTTTCTGGCAGGTCACGCCATAAGAATGGAGTTCCCAGACCACAGCCGCCAGTTACTGCAGTGTCTGAGTCAGCAGAGACACCAAGGCTTCCTCTGCGACTGCACCGTGCTGGTGGGAGAGACGCGGTTCAAAGCGCACCGAGCCGTTCTGGCCTCATGCAGCATGTACTTCCACCTCTTCTACTGCGACCAGCTGGACAAAAGAGACGTGGTGCATCTGAACAGCGACATTGTGACGGCGCCGGCGTTCGGGCTGCTGCTGGAGTTCATGTACGAGGGAAAGCTGGAGTTCAGCGCTCTTCCGGTGGAGGATGTCTTGGCGGCGGCCAGCTACCTGCACATGTACGACATTGTGAAAGTATGCAAAGGAAAGCTGAAGGATAAGGAGCAGAGCGAGGCGGAGTGCGGCGAGAAGGCAAACGGTCACTCCGACAGGTAATATAGTATGATACTGCATGTGTATATATACCCAGGTGAAAAAAAAATACTTAAATTGCTCTAGCCACGCACTTAATATACTAAAAATGATTCTTTAGTAGTTCTTAAGGGGAGACACTGTAGGCAAAAACACAGTTTTTTCATGCACCTGTCAAGTTTAAGATTAAGTGTTTTTTCAGACTAGTGGAACAAAAACATCCAAAAGACACTGTTAAGTGTTTCTTTTATAGCACTTTATCTATTTGTCAATAGATTTCAATTACAGTACACATTTTTAAAAGCCATTTTTTTCAAAATGAATTTTTTTCTCCTACACTGAGCCATAAATCTCCACTTTAGTAGCACTTACACACACCAAACTTGACATTTTTATTCCTGTCTGTATGCTGAAGGTTTTTACAGAGGGATTTGTTCATATATAATTTGCTTGATTATATGTAACATTTTATTCTCCAAAAAACTGTGAAAATATATTGTTTTCTATCTGTTTTTTCTGTATTTTCTGAATTATGGAGTGACAAAAATGATATACCCAAAATTCCCTCTGTAAAAACATTTGACTCTAATAAGTAAAAAAATTAATCAAGAATTTTGAAACTGACTTCATCCAGGTTTTTGTACTAGAAATGTATGCAAATTAGCACATATTTCATTAAATAATGCCTCATTTGCATATTTAAATCTAACATTTTTGCAGTTATCAGTGTAATCAATCAACTGGGTAAGTAAGGCAATAACTATTAGTTTTTTTTTTTTTACCCTATTCACCTGCAGTGTCTCGCCTTAAGATAAACTTAAGATCATCTACAACTGTGCTATTTTGGGACACCATGAATATTAACTAAAATGCACTTTTTACATACTATCTCTGTATTAAAAATGTATTTAGTTACCACTTGTGGTACACTTGAACCATCTTTCATACACTAGTACACTCAAGTGTACTGCTAAATACATTTTTTAAATACATGAGAGTATGTTAAAAGCGAATCTTAGTTTATATTCATGGTATCCCAAAATAGCACAGTTGAGTACACTTAGATGATCTTAAGTTTATCTTAAGAAGTACTAAAGAATCATTTTTAGTATATTAAGTACAAAATTAGTGCATGAAAATAGAGCACTTTAAGTACATTATGGAAGTGTACTTTTTTTTCCACCTGGGTACTGTATGTTAAATTAGTAGTGAAATAAACGATTCTTTTGTAGCTTGAAACTATAATTCTGAAGCTGATGATACATGGGGCAACTTTTTGAGTAATGTTGCCGGGCAACTTTGGACAATGTTGCCATCAACGGGCAACCAGGTGAAACACAGAACCCACGACGGATCTAAATTATCCAGATAGAAATTTGCTACCCATTCTCAACGGGACAGTGCCCAAGCAACATTGCTCAAAAAGCTGCCCCGTGTATCATCAGCATCAGACAGCTGTTTGTTGTGCATTAAAAAGCATCTTTGAAATACAATTAAAATGTCAGTTTTTGACAGATATACTGCAACTGTGCATTGGAAACATCTTTTAGGGTAACCATGAGGGCCATTTTTATGGGACACGTCCTGGCCAGGATTTCTGTATTTGGCTCTGTTTTCCTGTTGTCATACTTGCTGAAGGTAATGATCGACCAATAACGTGCAGGCATTGTACATAATCGACCAATCGTGGAGCGTGAGAAGGTGGGATCTACGGAGAATGGTCAAAGCGATGCAAATACATACACGTTTGTTCATTCGTTTTACTTGAATCGCTGCTGCACAGACCGATCGTTGTATGACATCAAAGTACAGCGAGCGCGATTCAAAAGCATAAGAAGCCATCTGTTATCTATAGCTCTCGCGAATGTCATACAACAATCGATCTACACAGCGCAAACAGCCAACACCTGGATATTTTAGGCATTATAGAAATCCTGGCAAGGACGTGTCCCGTAAAAATGGCCCATATGGTCACCCTGTCCTGGAAGCGCAGCTCGTTTTTAATGTAGTAGGATATTACTTTTGTTTGTTTTCACTGACCTTTATGTTGAATTAGAAGTGAAATAAAAGTAGCTTGAAACTACAATTGTGACTCTGGAGCACAAAAGCAGTCATAAGTAGCACAGGAATATTTGTAGCAATAGCCAACAATACATTGTATAGGTCAAAATTATCCATTTTTCTTTTATGCCAAAAATTATTAGGATATTAAGTAAGGATCATGTTCCATGAAGATATTTTGTAAATTTCCTACCATAAATATATCAAAACTTAATTTTTGATTATTAATTTTCATTGCTAAGAACTTCATTTGGACAACTTTAAAGACGATTTTCTCAGTATTTAGATTTTGTTGCACCCTCAGATTCCAGATTTTCAAATAGTTGTATCTCAGCCAAATATTGTTCTTTCCTAACAAACCATACATCAATGGAAAGATTATTTATTCAGCTATCAGATGATGTATAAATCTCAATTTGAAAAATTGACCCTTATGACTGGTTTTGTGGACCAGGATCACATTTCTGAGTTCTGAGCGTTTGAAACACAACTAAATGTCCATTTTTGACAGTGGATATAATGTAGCTGCATGAACTTTCTCAGTGGCCTACAGTGTGTTTTCATGCCTGAGAGGCCGACAGTAGTGAAGTATTTTTACTCTGCTTTAAAAGTACTTTTCAAGTGTTTGTACTTTATCAGTGCTTTTCTTTAGAAAACTTTTACTTCACAACATTCCAAAGTATAATATTCTTCTTTTTACTGCACTACGTTTCATATTAAATATCATTTAATACTTAATTACATTAGAAATCTAGTACTTTCTTACTTTTACTCAAGTAAAAGTAATTCAATGTTTTACTTAAAAAGTACTACATTTTTAATGTTCTTAAGTATTAAAGGTAAACAAAAAAACAACTTTTATTAATGAAATGTAGTGCAGTAAAAAGTCCGACATTATGCTTCGGAATCGCTGCCCTCTTCCCCGGAAAAAAGCCAATTAACTACATTAGAAATCTAGTGCTTTCTTACATTTACTCAAGTAAAAGTAATTCAATGTTTTACTTAAAAAGTACTACATTTTTAATGTTCTTAAGTATTAAAGGTAAACAAAAAAACAATTTTTATTAATGAAATGTAGTGCAGTAAAACGTACGACATTATGCTTTGGAATGTAGTGAAGTAAAAGTTTTCCAAAGAAAAACACTCTGATAAAGTACAGATTAGGGATGTAATGATTACCGGTTTGACGATAAATCAAATCAAAATAAAATTCCCCATGGTTAGTTTTACCATTTCATATTTTAATTATCATTAAAACCGTATTCGATTACCGCGATTTGAATAACTGAAGATAAATAAATCCTGTCCAGCATAAAGCACAGTTTTAAGTAAGTCTCACGTGCTCACAGCACGCAGAGTAGTTTCGTTTTGAGTGAAAACAGGGCGGAAAAGCGGGGAGGGTTTAAAAGAGTGCTAAGGGAATTACACAAATGAATACATGAATTAATTAACTATATTAATGTACCTCTGAAGATTCTGACTGTCTTCAGAAAAGATTCGATGGCATTTTGTTTTCATCTTTGCTCCATATAATACCTAAATAAGTGTTCTTCATCGCAACGCTGCTTTGTCCACGGAGGTTACAGTAAACAGCTGTAATTCTGCTGCTCCATCAGCGCCACCTGCTGGCAGAGAGTGGATTTACAGAGACTTACATTCACATTCAGCCTGTGTGCAGCAGTTTCTGTCTGGCCAAAAAACACACAGAATTTGCATACCCTGCTGTGAATTTTGACCGGTTGATGAAAAAACAAACTTATGTGGATTCTACACATTTAAACAATTCAGATAAGTTATGTAGAATTATTTATGGAGAAGATAAAATACACATAATCATTTATTAATCAATTATCATTTTGACTTAACCCTTTTCTTTATTTAATGGCTGAAATGTTAGGTTTACCTTCTGAAACGTTTTTAAAGCTTTATTTGAACATTTACATTAGATATTTGAACATGCTATTAGATAAACTGTTGTCAGTCATGTTGTCATTTAAAATCCGGACATCATTGGTAATGTTATTGTTTCAGTGCAAACAAAAACTCATTTTATTTATTGTTTGTTGATTTTAAATATAAAACGTGGTGAAGTGATTTATGTGTCTGTACTTTTTGAACATTTCCAGCACATTTGAACAATACTGTGATCATACTGATCATTTTGGTCACTATAATCACGATGAGAAATTTTTATACTGTAACATACAGATACTTATTAAATTTTCTTGAGTAAAGTAAAAACACTTCACTACTGTCCACCTCTGCATGTTGTTGCATTAGAAAGATTTTCTGTGAGATAAAGCCTCTTTTTTTCTTTTTGTTGTGCAAGGTCCCCAGATCTTGTAGGTGTCAATTATGTGTCAGCCGAGGCCGAGGCCTGTGTCCGAACAGCTGGAAAAACAAAAGCTGATGTCAGTAGTTCGGCCGTCCCCGTGTCCCAGAGGTCCCGGGCGTCGGATGACACGGACCGCGCGCTGGATTTGTCTTTCAAGCCTCTGTCGAGCCGAGACTCCTTCCACTCCTCCTACGTCTCGGGACAGCTGGCCCTCGACAGCCAGCAGCAGGGCACCGAGCCACTTGTTAAAGACGAACATGACTTGCTGTCAGAGCAGGAGGACGGTGATCCGGTGAGCCCAGAGAGCCAGCGCTTTGGGAATATCGCCAGGAGTTCGGTGGTGACAGGGTTCGCTGGCCTTTTCCCCGAAAACAAGGCCACGGCTTCGCTGCTCCCTCCGGACGATGACCTGATGGAGGAGGAGAATGGGTTGCATGTGCGTTCGGAGCATCATCTCGGGGACAGCGAGGGCGAGGATGAGGACGACCTGGCGTCTTCAGACATCTCCACATCCAGCGGGGTTCTCCTCCCGCCGGGCAGGCAGCAGGTTTGCATATGTCCGCTCTGCAGCAAAGTCTTCCCAAGTGCTCATGTGCTCCAGCTCCACCTCAGCTCGCACTTCAAGGAGAAAGACGGCGTTCGCTCCAAGCTCTCGCCCGACGGCTCCGTCCCGACCTGCTCACAGTGCGGCAAGACCTTCTCCTGCATGTACACGCTCAAGCGGCATGAGCGCACGCACTCCGGCGAGAAGCCGTACACCTGCGGACAGTGCGGGAAGAGCTTCCAGTACTCGCACAATCTGAGCCGGCACGCCGTGGTGCACACGCGAGAGAAACCACACGCGTGTAAGTGGTGCGAGCGGCGCTTCACGCAGTCCGGCGATCTGTACCGACACATACGCAAGTTCCACTGCGGCCTCGTCAAGACGCTCGCTATAGGATGAAGCGGGGCAAACGCGGTGCAATCACGTCCTTTTGTATAAAAACAACAGCAGTTTTTATGAGGAAGAAGAATAATAATATCCAGTATTTTGCAGGTGGCAGAAAATCGGTTCATTAATGACTGCAAAACACAATAGTGTCTCCAGCAATCAGCAGTTTGATGCACTTGGGTCTTTGACATCATATATATATATATATATATATATATATATATATATATATAATGTATATGTGTGTGTGTGTGTGTGTGTGTGTTTGTGTGTTAAATATATTGAAATATAATTCAAATATATTGTATATTTCATAAATAAATGTTTTTCTAACTGATATATACATTAAAATATATATTATTTTATATATTTCACATATATATATATATATATATATATATATTATATACTTACATACATGTGTATGTAAAACAGTATATATATATATGTTAAATATATTAACTGTTTTATATATATTACATATAACAGTTCTTAACTATATAAATATATATATATATATATATATATATATATATACACACTAACACACACACACACAAGATGTCAAAGTCTCAGATGCATCAAAATATTGGTGAACATTAAAAAAGAAATATAAATATATATATATATATATATATATATATATATATAAAATGTATATATATGAACGCAGTGCACTGATAAAACAGTTCTGCAGCTCCGTCCAGAAGATTTGCTTTTGTATCTGCTGTAATTTATTACAAATTATTTGAGTGCCATGACAGAGAAAGTTTTGAAGAAGTACATATATGTTCATGATTTCATTGTTTTTCTGTGTAATCACATATCTGAAGTCCAGACGGGCAGGTTTAGTTTATGCTGTTACAGTTGTGTGTGTTTTTGTCTCCTGAAGGCCTTCGTCACTGAAATGTTTCACTGAAGCACTTGGCAACATTTAAAGTGACGTCGCCTTTTAAAGCTACTGGCTATCGGTCAGGATTACGTGGTTTTCTTTTAGTCGAGGACTGGATTTGAACCGACCCTCATCAGATCGTAGTGTTTTGATGGTGGTCTGGGTTTAGAAGACATGAAGGACTAGTTAAGCTTATACTAATATCAGAAGAACGTTGATTTTTTAACATCTACTGGAATGTTTGTTGTTTTATTTCATATCTCTTTCTTCTTTCTGCAAACAGAAATATGGTTGAACCACTGCTGACTGAATCTCAGAAACGTTTTGAAGGTGTTTTCTTTATTATTTTCTGCTCATTTGACGGATTCTTTATGTAGTAACAGTAACTAGCACTAAAAACCCACGTTATGCTGTATGTTTCATCGGTCCTGATAAACTTGATTAGTTATTTATTAGCTGGCTGTGGTTCAGGGTTTACTCTAGACTTGATGTTTAAAGCTGATATTTGCTCTCTAATGTTGGGATAATCGATCAGTTGCTGTATGTGAGTACCTGATTTCATCGACTATCGAGCACTTCACTGATAGATACAACACTCATATACCGTAGGCTGCTATTTCTAACTGTGTATTTATTGTAAATATGTATTTTATTTATCAAATCATTGTCACATTTCGTTTAGGGTATAGTGTGACCGAAATCTCTGGTAAAAGCTGCAGTTTTTCACAGTCTTCCAGTTAGAGTCGCTGTGGTTGTCTGAACTCTCCTCATTTCTGAGGTTAAAAACTCTTGGTTCACAAGCACAAACATCCGAATGACACGAAGACTAATAATCTACCTGAACGCCCACAATTATGATATTTCTGATGATACACATGTATAAGCAAGCGTGCATCATATTCTGTTGCATATCTGCATCATGATTCAGTTTATTGACAATTTACAGTTTATTACAGTCTGTCGTGTTTTTTTTTTTTTTTTACTTTTTCATTTCTGTGCAAATTAATATCATGTCACACTGGAGTTTGTGGGCTAACAGAAGATTTCACATGCTGGTGATTTTTGTGCATTTGAATGTTTTTTAATATTTCTTTTCTTATTTTGACGATCGTATGTACATTGACGCTGTTCCTCATTCGAGATTCACATTTCTGATGCTATTCAACATTCATAAAACCCAATATATGAATGCAATAATGAACTGAATGATTGAGTGTTTCTGCTGTCAGATTTTCAGTAACACGATGAAGGTGTTTCTCAGTTCAGTCTGCTGAATGACGGCTGTATATGTACATTAATACCGGATTATTGTCTTCTAAAGGTTCAGACTGTGAAATTGTATAATCGTAAGTAATATTTATTGATTAGTTTCTTGTGCAAAATTTTACTGTATCTCAGAATTTTGACTTGTAAAATGAAAGATGATACTAAGTTGAGACTTTTTAATAGACTTTGTAGAAGTGCCATTAGATGTAATATAATTTTTTGATAAACAAAAGCATATTTTATAGGAAACAAAAGCTTCATTGTAAGTCCTTTAGTGAATGTAGATGACAATCTGTTTGAGCTGATTTTGCCTGAATTCTTTGGTAATTTATTTGGATTCATTGTTTGTTTGTGTGTTTGCGCTTGCTTTGCTCTCTTTCTTTCTTTGTTTCTTTCTTTCTTCTCAGGCACATTGTGCCTGTTTGTTTGTGCTGTGAAAATGTGACAATCTTTATCTAGATCTTTATTTAGCTGAAGCGTAGATTAAACATTTTCTGTGGAATTATTGTGCTTGTCTTTTTGAAAAATGATGCTAGACCAACGTTGCATTTCAGAAAAACTGCATTCAGAACAATATGAATATTTACCAGAAGAAAAATTATCAACAGTTACAAAGTAAAATCATCCTCAGTTTATCTTCATCTTCAATCATGGAAAACCTGTGAATTTGCAATACCTTTAAAATTGCCTATAGAAGCTGATAAAATTACTTTGATCAAATTAAAATTACTGTTAAAATGGAAAGTGTGAGTGTAATCTCTGAAAAATGATTTTTAAAATTCTTCTTGGTGACTAGAAAAGTCATGGAAATGCATTGGTTAAATAAATCTGATATTTTTATAAGGGTTATTAAAGAGAATTTGAGAGAAGAAATAATGGAAGATTGAAATAATTTTGTTCATGAATGGAAAAAAAAAACACAAAGGAGTGATTTATTTCTGTAGGGCTAAAATTAAAACAACCTAAATCAGTCCAAAGTATGTTTCCAATTAACTCTACAGTATTTTGGCATAAGTTCATCACTTGTAGAATCTAGTTTAATTAGATGCCAACATCTTCATAAAACATCAAAACTACACAGTAAAAATAAAAATACGACCCAGGTGACTTGAGTTCTGTAGATAATTTAAATTCCATATTTTGCTCAGATTAACTCTTTTTCATTGTAATTTCTATAAAAATATATTTTTAAAAATGCTGTAGGTGACTGGAAAAGTTAAGGAAATGAGTGGGGTGAAATTCCAGAGTTGAATTCAAGAAGAAATAATGGAATATTTACATCATTTTTGTTCTTGAATGAAAAATTTGTGTGCAGTATAATCAAGTTGGCAACATATTCAAGGGATAAATCATTAGGGTTTTCATCATAAAAAATAATATTTGCTTCTGTAGGTCTATATAGCCTAAATAACTTAAATCAGTCCAGAATATGTTTGCAATCAAACTCTACAGTATTATAGCATAAGTTCATCATCTGTAGAATCTAGTTAAATTATACAGATGTCAACATGCATGCCCTCATCTTCATAAAACATCAAAACTACACAAAGTAAAAGAATATGACCCAGGCAACTTTACTAAAATCTTAAAGTCTCGAAAAATATTTAATATAACTTTCCTAGTTTCACTCAGCTTCATTATTTCATTGCTCTTTTTGAGTGTAATCTCAATAAATGATCTTTTAAATCCTTCCAGGTGACTGGAAAACTCATGGAAAGTCATTGGCCAAACACATGTGAACCAGGAACGAATGACCTCAAACGTTTTTCCAAGGAGTTTTTTAGGAGATCTATGCACAGAAAACACTTCAGCTTCTCCTCAGTACAGAGGATGATGTGGATGTAAGATATAAAGCAGGTGCTTTACATTCAGTTTTAACCCTTAAAAAGACTGAACTCATTTTTAACTTCCTCATTTCTTTCACTGGACGCTCATTTGCATTCTGAGCAAACAAACATTCACGCCGGAGGAGGACAGGAAATGCGTGGCTAATTCAGAATCTCAAAGCCAATTCACTGGTCATTTTCTTAGCGAGCGAGATGCTAATTATTCTGCGACTGCACATGTAAAGCAATCCAGCTGCTCGGCGGTGTGATTCCCATGACCCTGCCCCCATCCGCCCCTGCAAACAGCCCGACTCTTTTGTGTGCGGTTAGTAGTTTGGCGTGTCTATTGTGCGTTTCGGTGCTCAGGTTCTGCCCTGAAGCTCAGTGAACCGCTGCAGACCCGCGTGAAGGGAACCAGGTGTAAATAAGGGTGTGTGGCGGTCTGGCTGGAAATACTAGAATTTAAACCAGAGGCCCGGAGGATTACGCTTTAATGACATTTCACCTGCTGCCAGAGATCAGTCATATAATCACAAACCAGAGGAAAAACAACATTAAATGTTGATGATAAAACGGACGCAAGCATCTAATTGTGCATAAATCAATCTGCTTTCAAATGGGAGGAGAAAACACATTTTTTGATGTTGATGTCAAAGGTCATGTGGTCATGTGACAATGAACAGGGAATCAAATATATTTATGTATATAGCTCTTTTCACAATGCACACTTTCACAGCAGTTTTGCAGAAAATCATAATGTCTATGTTTATAAAATCTTAATATCTTCATGCCTTCTAGATGCAGATTAGAGAAGATTAGAGTAATATTCTTTAAATTCTAATCTAAACCTAGCAACAATTAAGAGCAACCCAGCAACACCCTAGCAACCACTCAGAAAACCCAAACAACACCCTAGCAACCACTCAAAAAACTCCTACAACCCAATAGCAACCATTTAGAACAGATGGAAAAATGCATACCAACAAGGTAGCAGTGCTCACCCTAGCAACCACTAAGCATTAGCCACCACCCAGCAACACCCTAGCAACCACTCAGAAAACCATAGCAACTCCATAGCAACCACTCATTACAGTTAGAAATATGCATACTTGTATCAACAAGCTAACAATGGTCATAACATGCAAGCAACCACGTAGTAACACTCTAGTAACCACTCAGAACACCCCAGCAACCCAACAGCAACCATTCAGAACAGATAGAAAAATGCATATCTGTAACAACAAGGTAACATTGCTCACCCTAGCAAATGCAAACCCTAGCAACCACTCAGAAAACCCTAGCAACACCCTGCTAGGTGTTTTCAAACCTGTCCTGGAGGACCCCCAGCCCTGCACATTTTGTATGTCTCCATTATCAGCCAAATTAGTTCTTACAGTCTCTGCTAACGAGCTGATGAGTTGAATCAGAGACATACAAAATGTGCAGGGCTTGGGGTCCTCCAGGACAGGTTTGAAAACACCTGACCCAGAAGACCCTAGCAACCACTCAGAACAGATAGAAAAATACATACTTGTATCAACAAACTAAAACTGCTCATAACATGTGAGCAACCACCTAGCAATACCCTAGCAACCACTCAGAAAACCCTAGCAACTCCATAGCAACCACTCAAAACAGCTAGAAAAATGCATACCTGTGTCAACAAGTTAAAAATGCTCACAACACGTGAGTAACAACTTAGCAATCACTTAGAACACCCTAGCAACCCCAGGCGACATTAAAAAGGGTTAACTTGAGGAAATATTTCAAATGAATCCTTCAAAATATTTAGAGACATTTAGAAAGCAAACACTACAACTAAAAGGACAATGTTAAAACTATAGAATAGACTATTATATCACATAATTTTGCTTATTGTTTCCATTTCTATTGATTTTAAGGGGATTTTATTTTGAGAACTGTGTTTGGTCTCCTCTTGATATCTGATATAAAATCTGCAAAACCAGTTGAAGGACTGGACTAGACAACTAGCAAATGAGAAACAAGCATGCCATGACTAGTTGCACTCTTTGATGAGCGCGTTGTCGTCTCTTTGACTTAATTAGATGTGTGTTTTGCCCTCGCTTATCAAAAAGCTTCATGTAATTTCCATTTCGCCACAGCTAGCACATTTGCATGTATTCCCCAGACGACAGCAAGTCTTTGCAGGAGAAGTGAAGTTGAAACTTGGATGTCTTCACCTCGCAAGGCCAGCGGTGGGAGACCTTGACCTCTGAACGGACGGCCGGGGACATCTGGTGCTGGCCATGTTTATTTATTTATTTACCTCATAACAAAAGACAGGTGGTCACACTTGAAAAGGAGCGATGCAGCCTCACACACACACACACACTCATGCACATAAAACAGAAAAAGAGCAATGCTCTGTCAGAGACGAGACCTTTGTGTCTTATATAATTAACATCAAAACATTATATCCTCAATATCACCTTTTTAGCACTGTGGTCACACAGTGATGCTATGAGATGGTAATACTATGATACTTTGATAAATATCATGATATACTGTTCATGCAACATCACATTTTCAAGGTATTTTATAGCATACACTAACATGGTGCAAAAATCATGATAATATCATATCCTCAAAGCAAACCAGCAACACTCTGGCAACTGCTTTGAACAGCTTGAAAACAGATACTTCTATCAGCAAGCTTACAACTCGTTAGCAACCACCTAGCAACTCCCTAACAACAGGAGGAGGAGACAACTAAACATTTACATTTAGTCATTTAGCAGACGCTTTTATCCAAAGCGACTTACAAATGAGGACAATGGAAGCAATCAAAATCAACAAAAGAGCAATGATATGCAAGTGCTATAACAAGTCTCAGTTAGCTTAATGCAGTACATATAGCAAGGGATTTTTTATTTTAAATTATATAATAAATAAAAAGAAAACAGATAGAATAGAAAGAGAATAGAGCAAGCTAGTGTTAGCCTTTTTTGCTTTTGTTAATTGTATAATAAATAAAAAGAAAACAAATGTATAGAATACAAAAAGATTAGAGAAGCCAGTGTTAGTTTTTTTTTTTTTTTATTAAGAAAACAAGCAGTTAGAAAATGAATAGAGTGCAAGTCTAAAGCGGCAAGGTTTTTTTTTTTTTAAGAACAGAGTTAGAATAAAATGTGCTAGAGTTAGAGGGTCAAATAAAGATGGAAGAGATGTGTTTTTAGCTGAATCTTGAAGATGGCTAAGGACTCAGATGCTGGGATTGAGTTGGGCAGGTCATTCCACCAGGAGGGAACAGTTAATGAAAAAGTCAGTGAAACTGATTTTGTGCCTCTTTGGGATGAACAATAATGCGACATTCACTTGCAGAATGCAAGCTTATGGAGGACAAATAAGTCTGAAGTAGTGAATTTAGGTAAAGGGGTGCAGAGCCAGTGCTGGTTTTGTAGGCAAACATTAATGCCTTGAATTTTATGCGAGCAGCTATTGGTAGCCAGTGCAGATTGATGAACAGAAGTGTGAAGTGCATTCTTTTTGTCTCATTAAAAATGAATCTTGCTGCCGCATTCTGGATTAATTGTAAAGAACACATTCAATTACACATGCAACATCAACAAGAAAAACATACAATTGCTTATTTTTCCTTCCAAGGAAATTATTTTGCATTAACTTCTAAATCTAATTCTGAAATTTTATGTTTCTACTCCAATTCATTGTTGAAATAGTGGCTGTCATTATTATTTTTTTTTATCATGACTTTTTTTTTTTTAACATAGACTAAATAATTTAACTAACAGGTTAATAACTTCAGCTAAGTAAAACTGAATCTATATTTGGCTCATATAGTTTAGCGAAATGCTCCTCTCTAGAATTAATTTCTCTGGCCAACTAAGGAGCAATGGAGACTGAATTTACTGTTAAATGTAGTGCTACGTGACACATTGTTTACAAGTCTTTCTGCAGTTGAAACACTGATTGAGCGATTACACGAGATATGATACTTTTCAGTAAGTGGCACTGTATTTTTAACAGTGTTGGGGGTAACGCATTACAAGTAACGCGAGTTACATAATCAGATTACTTTTTTCAAGTAACTAGTAAAGTAACGCATTACTTTTTAATTTACAAGAAAATATCTAAGTTACTTTTTCAAATAAGTAACTCCAGTTACTTATTTCCCCATGTATTGACTGACAGCTCTCCTGTCCTGCATGTTGAGAGAAATCTGGAGTAAGATGTTGCTGTAGTTCTAGAATAAATGTGAACATGCATTAATTCATCTCACTCACAAAAAAAAAAAAAAAAAAAAACTTCAGTATTCCTCAAAATGAATAAAAACAATGAAAGGCAACTCAGAATATGACGCAAACCTGCAATAATTAAATGTTAAATAACACAAATATCCTTTTCGTATTTAATTCCATTATATTAACCAATGTCTTTGCTGCTTCAATGATCCAATTCAACCATACTAATAAGCAAAAATTACTCTAGATAAACATTTGTGCTCCTTTTTTTATTGCTGAAGTGTGTTGAACTTCTTCTATGTTCTACTTTACAGACGGTGAATTTAGATTTCCTTCAGCCTGAGGTGTATTCATTTCACTTTTGGCATGAAAGGGCTTTTGCATTTGCCAAAAATATAACTTTTTTTATATTAAACCAAACAAACAAGCCCTGGCCAGATTTAAAAAGTAACGCAATGCATTACTTTTCATAAAAAATAACTAAGTAACATAATCAGTTACTTTTTTAGGGAGTAACACAAAATTGTAATGCATTACTTTTAAAAGTAACTTTCCCCAACACTGTTTTTTTTTTAACATACCTTCAGATGTTCATCAGGAGCGGGTTTGCCAATCATTTGATTCCGATCGGGACTTTGAGCAGTTTGTGAATCATTTACAGTATATCGGAACTTCGAAGCACGTATCACGAATAATTTGATTTAGATCGGGACATCGGAGTGGGTTTGTTTGCGAATCATTTGATCAGAAATTTGGAGTGGGTTCACGAATCAATTTAATTCTGATCGGAACTTCAAAGCACGTATCGCGAATAATTTTATTTAGATCGGGACTTCGGAGCGGGTTCTTGGCAAATTCAATGGCGCTCCCATCTCTGATTGAGCAATCTGTCATGCCACATCAACGAGCACCAAAACAGCATTTATTGTTTGAATTTCACGATAAAATGGACAGAATTTGAAAGATGAGATTTTGTTTCTTATCGAAAGTAACAAAACACAAAGTTTTTTTGTGGTTATTGGTGGTTAATGCGGTTAAAAGGGGTATTCGTTGTGTACATGTGTACCAGACCGAAATACACCGAACACTCACAGTAAGATACGTGCAACATTAGACCCTCTACTAACAACCACAGAGCACCATATCAAACACCCCAGCAACACCCTAGCTCATCACAAATGAGTAACCACCTAGCAACACCTTAGAAACCACTCAGAATAGCCTAGCAAGCACTTAGTAACACCCTAGCAAACCACTCAAAACACATGGTTAACAAACCTAGCAACCCTAACCCTAACCAACAAACTAAAAATTCTTGCAGAATGTTAGAAACCACTTAGAACACCCTAGCAACACCCTGGCAACCACGTACATCATCCTAGTGACCACTAGTACAAACTACTGTATAAAAACAAAGAAACAAACTACCTTAGCAACCCCGCAGAACACCCTTGCAATCACTCATAACAGCTAGAAAATGCGTACTTCGTATCAACGAGCTACAAATGCTTACAATACTGTAGCAGCCACCAAGCAACCATCCAGAAGACCCTAGCAACCACTCAAACACCCTAGAAACTCCCCAGCAACCACTCAGAACAGCTAGAAAATGCATTCTTTTGTTAACAACCACCCAGAACACCCTTGCAACCACTAGAAAACCCTAGCAACCACTCAAAACATCTAGAAATTACATACTTGTATCAACAAGCTATAAATGCTCACAATATTTTAGGAACACCCTAGCAACCACCCAGAACAGCTAGAAAATGCATTCTTTTGTTAACAACCACCCAGAACACCCTGGTAACCACTTAGAACTCTCTAGTATCATCCAAGCAACCACACAGAACAGCTACAAAATGCATTCTTTTGTCAACAGCCACTCTGAAAACCCTAGCAACACCTTAGCAACCACTCAGAACAGCTACAAAATGCATTCTTTTGTTAACAGCCACTCTGAAAACCCTAGCAACACACTAGCAACCACGCAGAGCAACTACAAAATGCATTATTTTGTCAACAACCACCTAGAACACCCTGGAAACCACTCAAAAACCCTAGCAACACCCTAGCAACCACTCAGAACAGCTACAAAATGCATTCTTTTGTCAACAGCCACTCAGAGAGCCCGAGAAACACCCTAGCAACCACTCAGAACAGCTATAAAATCCATTCTTTTGTCAACAGCCACTCAAAAAACCCTAGCAACCACTCAGAACAGCTACAAAATGCATTCTTTTGTCAGCAACCACTCGGAAAACCCTAGCAACACCCTAGCAACCACTCATAACAGCTACAAAATGCATTCTTTTGTCAACAACCACTCGGAAAGCCCTAGCAACACCCTGGCAACCACTCATAACAGCTACAAAATGCATTCTTTTGTCAAGAACTACCTGGAACATCACTGAATCGTGAAATTATGCATAGAGTTTGACTATGTTTGAAAAACTCATGGAAATCAAAAGTTGACTGTAAGAAAGGGGATTTTAGTAACATGTCCTTCTGTCCCGTATGGAGCATGAGCTGATGGAGGATCAGAGGAGGAGTCCAGCGCACAGCTGTCACTCCTTCACTACATGCACTCGTATTTATAGCAGCCGCATCACCGCGACTGGCCATGTGTCTGCGCACAGCTGCTCTGTACAAATGGGGGGTGATGCAGAGCCACACGCCTGGACTTAAGTGCGTCCAGGAGTCAGCGGGGCCCGGCAGGCCTTCGGGGGTCCCTGGCATGTGGCGCGGGGAAAGAGGAGCCGCCTCGGAAGTCACGGCTGTGACCTTTTACAGTAAAACGCTTCTGATGAAAGTCTGGACAGCTGCAGAGAAGTACAGACAAAAGAACAGGAGGAGTGACAGGAACATCTAATTGCTTTTCCATCTCCACAGCATGCATGAAGACTCCTGCCCTCAATATCACAATCTATATTAAAAGATCACGTCATCATGTACTCACCTCTGTGGTGATGCTGAAGTCAGTGTCAATCTTCCACACAATTATGAAATGAAAGAAGTTTTCAGGCTTCCAAAAGGATGCAAAAGTATAACAGTAGTTCATACAACTACCCCCGGTTTCACAGACAAGGCTTAAGCCTAGTCCTAGATTAAAATGTAAGTCTGAGCTGTTTCATCTGAAAGAAACTTGCACTGACTAATCTTAAAATATATCAGTGCCTTTGTTTTGTCTCAAGATGCACCCCAGTAATGTTTTTTTTTTCTAAGCACATTTATAAAATTTACTTAAAGGGATAGTTCACCCAAAAATGAAAATTCTGTCATCATTTACTTACCCTCAAGTAGTTCCAAACCTGTATGAATGTCTTTATTCTGCTGAACACAAAGGAAGATATTCTGAAGAATGTGGGAAACAGAGCAGTTCTGGGGCACCATTGACTTCCATAGTATTTTTTTTTTCCTACTATGGAAGTCAATGGTGCCCCAAAACAGCCTGGTTACAAACTTTCTTCAAAATATCTTCCTTTGTGTTCGTCAGAACAAAGAAATTCATACAGGTTTGGAACTACTTGAGAGTGAGTAAATGATGACAGAATTTTCATTTTTGGGTGAACTATCCCTTTAAATGTCCTAATTGAACTATGGCCTAATCCTGGCTTAGTCTTGGCTTAGTCTAAGCCCTGTCTGTGAAACCGGACCCTAGTCTGCTATATTCAATGTCTTAAGTCATATGATGCTTTCTGTGAAGAACAGACCCAAATTTGCATCATTTAGAAATACAGGCAGGTGTGTTTGATTTGGGTCGCAGCCAAACTCTCAATATCCCTGATTTAAGAGCTGCATGTTTAATGGTGAGAACATGTAAAGAAATGCAGTATCTATTTAAATATTCATGAAAATAACACAGAGGAAACATTTTGTCATATAAGACAAAAAAAAAAAAAAAAAAAAAAAAGTCCTGTCCTGTGCAGTAAAGAGTGTCTGCTCTTTATTTAACCTAGTGTTATGTTTAAGCAAATTGTAATGGACAAATAATCCTTAAAAAAAATAAAACAATGCCATTAAAGTTTGGGGTCAGTAAGATTGTTTTTTCAAGGATGCATTGAATTGATCAAAAGTGCCAGTAAAGATTTTTGTTACAAAAAATTTCTATTTCAAATAAATGCTGTTCTTTTGAACTTTCTATTCATCCGTGAATCCTGAAAAATAAAATTAATCTGTTTCCACAAAAATATTGTGCAGCACAACTGTTTTCAACATCGATAATAAGCAAATCAGCATATTAGAATGATTTCTGAAGGATCATGTGACACTGAAGACTGGAGTAATGATGCTGAAAATTCAGCTTTGATCACCAGAAATAAATTACAGTTTAACATTCACATAGAAAACAGCTATTTTAATATTTCACAATTTTTACTGCATTTCTGATCAATTAAAAGCAGCCTTGGTGAGCAGAAGAGATTTTTCAAAAACATAAACCCTAATATAAGACTAAGGTACCATGGTTACACTATGGCACTTTCTATGCATGAAATGGTTTTTCTAAGCCAGAAGTTGTTTCCAATTTAAACAGAAGTCTGACTTTAGTGTCCCGAAGTGTTACAGGAGCATCAAACCTCTGGTTCCAGTATCATTTAAAGTCAAATTAATTGTTGCATTGACTTTAAAAACAACTTTTACAGACTTCCACTTCAATCTAAGAAAAAGTGCAATCATTAAAAAGTCTTACACGTAGTTATTTAGCAGACGCTTTTATCCAAAGCTTAAGACAATACACGTAGCAAGGTGTATATATATATATATAAAGTAGATGGATTAGAAAAAGCTAGTGTTAGAAAACATTGTTTTTTTAGTTTTAATGATCAAAGTTTTGCTAGGAGACAGTGAATGTAGTCCTGACAGACAAGCTGTTGTATTCAGGTACTGCCCTCTAGTGACAAACACCTGATCACACCACTGTTAACAGACATCCAACAATGTGCTATACATGTGTTTCAATCCATCTATCCATCCATCCATCCATCCATCAAAAAGTCCCAAACATCATAATTATGAAAGTATTAATGTCAAGAATTTATTTCAATAGTCAGGTTTATGTACATAAAAGGATGGAAAGAGCAAGAAACAATGCAAGCATATATAAAATGGTAATCTCATTTATATTTAATTGGTAATGCATTAAAAATATTGTCTGGTGTAATGGTCATCAGTCGTCTGCGTGCTTGTCTGTTCTGATTGCTGCCATCAGGATGAACAGCCACAGCAGAGGACGCGCTCATAACGCTCACTGTAACTGAGCACAGAGAATGAACGATCAGATTTCAGAAGAAAAACAGGCTTCAGTCAGCACACAACAGTATAAAACTACTGATCTAATACAGTAAAGTTAAGCATCATGCATGTTTGTTGGTATAGCATGCAAATCCAAAACTAAACATCTCAAACGTGCATATGAGCTTTGTTTTAAAAGAATACTTCTAATGTGCTGATCTCAGTTCATCCCAGATTAGGATGAGTTTTTCAGATTTGGAGAAATATCACTGCATCAGTCTCTCAGCAATGGATGCTCTGCAGTGAATGGGTGCCGTCAGAATGAGAGTCCAAACAGCTGATAAAAACAGCACAGTAATCCACCACTCCAGTCCATCAGTTAACATCTGGAGAAGACAAAAGCTGAAACAAATCCAGCATTAAGAAGTCTTTATAGCTAAAATCCAAGTCCATAATCCATAATAACGCTTCCTCCAGTGAAAAAGTGTTCTGGTCTGAATAAGGAGAGAAATCTGCACAGATCAACCACTGTTTACAAGCCAAAACAGCTCTAAACAAATCTGTGGCTGGATAGCACATTAATGTGAAAGACAGGAGATAAACTTTTTCCACTGGAAAAATCTTAATGCGGGATTTGTTTAAGCTTTTGTCTGCTCAAGATGTTTTTTAATATTAAACCTGGTGGTTTAATATAAAAATGGACTGGAGTGGTGTGGATTACTTGTGGATTATTGTGATGTTTTTATCAGCTGTTTGGACTCTCATTCTGACGGCACCCATTCACTGCAGAGCATCCATTGCTGAGGCACTGATGCAGTGACACATTTCTACAAACCTGATGAAGAAACAAACTCATCCTGATCTTGAACAGCCTGAGGGTGAGCACATCTTCATTTCTGGGTGAACTATTCTATGAAAGGAAATCAAAAGCAGTGTAATGCGGTTGACTCACTCGGTGACGGTGCATAAGGAGCAGCAGCGGTCGGAGCAGATGTTGCACTCCTGGATACACGCTGCACACGCGGGACGCTCACACTGAGAGCACGGCTTCCTCGAACCCGAGACCCTCTGACACACACAACACGCTGAAGGAGCCGCCGCACAACCTGACGACGCACAGACACAGAGTTACTTACTACAGCAGTTCACAGCATACTGCACTCAAGAAAACACAACATCAGCGCTGAGTTTGAGCAAAACCACAATCATTTAGCCTCAAGTGATCCCAAACATGACTGTGTGAACAACTTCTTTTGTGAAGAATCTTTATTTATTCACTTTTTAACACCATGCCAGCATCAAGGCTATTTTCATAGCGATCTCAGAATAAATTACACAAGGTATACAATTAGAAAAATTATAAAAAAAAAGACATTTCAAATCTACACTAGACAAAAATTCTAAAATACATTCAGGTGATACATTTTTAAATAAATCAGTTAAATGCACTTCTGAACAAAACCGTTGTCTATTTACATTAAAAACAGTATCTAATAAATCTAATAAAATATGCTGCACAGTCAGTGAAGAATGTAACGGTGATCAAAAGTCAAAAGGTTTGGATTTAATGAGGTAATGAAAGAGTTTACTCGTTTTTGAATGAACTACTGCTTGAAATGCACTCAACATGTATTTTATTAAAATATTGTGAAACATTCTGTAATCTGTATATTATGGTTGTTTTACTGACAGTGCCTGATTTCACAGGCCTTTTTATTATTAAAAAAAAATAAACAAAAAAACAAACTGCAAAAATTTCCATCATGTAGCTTTCACAAAATAAAAATTTCAAATTATAAATGTCAGCTTTAATGCACTTATCAAAATAAAAAGCAGTCAAAGGTCAAGTTTCATTTTAATGCCAAAAAAGTATTTAAAATGTTTCACACTTAATTTACAATCTGCAAAGGAGCAGAAATTTTTTTAAATATTCAATTTAACGTCACAAAATGAGAAAAATAAGCTTTTCTGTAGCTGTTTAGATGCTGTAAAACAGACGCAGCAGAAATGTTTTTCTGTCATTAGCCATAATTCAGGCCTTGAATCCAGGATCAGGCTTATAATAATGTTCTACATGTGAAAATGGGCTGAGAATTGAACAAACAGTTGTCATCTGGCTCAGATTCAGACAGGAACCGTGTGTTTGTGGTGTTTTTCTGATGATTAAGGGAGAAAACAAAGACTTCACCACACAAATAATTCTTAAGATTCTCAAAAGCAAAAATGCAACAAAAGGCATCACACTGTGAGAAAGTGTGACGCGCTCCAGCAAAAGACTGTTTTTGGAACCAGCAGCACAAAATTAGTAAGAAACTTGGATTTCATTCAGCAGATATGATGCATCACCACATGACGGCACAAATAAGTCTCACTTCACACTGAACGGATCACATCTGGCTCTGCTCTTTTCTTCTGGATTCACCTGCAGCAGCGCTGGCTCTCTGTAACCGTCCGTCCGGCCCGATGCAGGTCTGTCCCTTGAGAAGCGTCTGATGTCCAGGAGCCGGTGATGCAGCGGTCTGATCGGACACGAGCGCGTCTGAAGCCTTCTCTGCCCCGTCCGCCTTCCAGATTCGACTCATCATGGCTTTGGTCCCATTGAAGAGCAGGTTTTTGGTCTTTTCTAATTAAGAAAAAACAAAACACGCAAGACAAGAGAGTAACCAGGGAAAAAAAATAATATTTAAAATGAACCTGCTGGTAATATGAATCAGTTAAAAATAATAAACCAAACAAACAATTGATATTACAAATAAATGTATTCCTTTATATAAAAATAAAACCTTATTAATCATGTAAATCAATATTATAAAAGCAGCTGTAAGGTTGAGATTACACGCAATGAAACAAAAAAAAAACAAAAACAAAAAAAAAAAAAACGAGCAATTATGAGCATTGATTAAAATATTTAACAATAACCTGTTGGTAAGATGAATCAGTTTATATACATATACACAATATATACACACACATACATACATGCATATATATACACGGTTAAAATAATTATATATATATATATATATCCCGTTGAAAAGTATTCATTCTCAGCAGCAGAATTCAATTAGGAACAGCTTTAATTACACGCTGTCATTAAACTGACGAAGAGCGACCAATGATCTTTGATTAAACGGATGACATTAACACCGCTTTATAAAAACAAAAGATCATGATTATCTGCACTGATAGAGCAAATATTAGCATTACGTTTCTGATTATCAATAACTACGATCAATTATAATCAATCCTGTGATTACCTTACAGTATAATTTGAATTATAAAGCAGTCTAATGATTAATATTGCAGATGTTGTTTTGACTCTAACGCGGTTATAAATGTAATGAATATGTTTATATCTCACCATAAATCTCTTGTCTGTACTTGAGTCCGAAAACTGCGCAGTTATTGATCTCCTTCTGACCAACATGCACTTTATACTGCGACGAGAAGCTCTCGCTGAACGGATACGAGCGCTTGGGCATTTTAAAAAAGCACAGGTTTATAAAACACGAGACCTGAAGCGACTGAGAACGAAAAATAAACTAATTAACGTTACACAAACACACAAACAGCGCGGAGGTGCAGGAAGAAAAACACGCGCTCGCGCTTTAAGGATTCCGCTTCTTCTTCTTCATCCGCAGCAGCGGCGGACAGACGCGCTCAGCGCCCCCTGCCGATCCTCAGGCGAACCACAGCCACTGCTGCTTATGACCGGAGGCCACTGAAATACTGCATCTCTTCACTTTCAGCTCTTCATCTGCTGCTTGAGCATTTCAGACCTGTACTTTAACTGCTGAAGCACAGCGATGCCCAGGTCACGGGTTTGTTTCATTCTCAGGAAATGCATGAGGAGATGAAAGATATATACTTTGAATACACTTCAAAGTCGTTTTGGATTAAAAAAGAGTCTGCCAAATAAAGGCATGAATGCACATTTTGTCAAATATTGGGGTTAAAATGTGTGCATGTGCAAAATGTCATTTAAAAATAAATAATTATTAAACTGAATAAATTAAATAAATAATAGTTATTAATAGTATAAAATAAATGCAAATAAAGTAATAAAATTATTTTAATAATATAAATAATAAAAATAAACAGTATAAAGTAAATAGTGTAAATAAAAAAATAATAATAATCATTTAATTTAATAAATGGTAATTATTAATAGTATAAATAAAATAAGTGTAAATAAAATAATAAATATTTAATTAAAAAATATAAATAGTACATAGTGTAAAAATAATAAAAACAATAAATAATAAAATTTTAAAAAGTTTATTTACACCCACTGTCTAATTATTTAACTTGTCCTTTCTCTTATTCCTGTAGTGTTTGTAGTCACGATTGGCTCGTGGATCTGAGTTTTTCAGTCAGTCTGTGATTGTAAAGGCACTACGGCTCCTCTGAGATCAGATGAGAGGAACACAGTGTTCTCTGTCCCAATCTATTTCTGACGCAGCTAATGGTGTGTCTAACCTAATTATATCTGACATCAGGCAAAACACTAGGAAAGAAGCATGCTAAATCAGTGCGGCACAAAGGAAAAATCTCTTTTAATGGAAAGACATTCATTCATGATCTTATTCTAAGAGCAGAGAATGAAATGCATACAAGCAAAACAAAGAAATAAACACAGTTTCAGAGGGGTTCGCTTCATGTGTCTCACTGGAAACAACAGAGTGCAATTCAACAAAACATGATCAAATGCCACTTTGAATCCCAAAAACTCAACATTAACAATAGCGCCACTATTAAAGATCGGTGTAAACGTGTCGCAGTCAATCTGAGAGATCGACAGATGATGGTTATAATGCCTGGACATTCAGAGGTAAAACATTGCTAAGAGAGCTTAATGAATGCCAACCAGTAAAATCAAGAGTCCCGCTGTGCCGATAGTCTTCAGGAGGATTGTGGGTAGGAAACTTCATGATCCTAGAACATCTGGATCATGCATTCCCTGGATTTCCCCACGCCGACCCACTTAACTGCAGTGAAGAGAAGCAAGAGTGAGTTTGATTGACAGGAGGATTTATCGGTGTGAAGGACTTACTAGGCCTGTCGTAATAATCAATATATCGACTTATCACACAATATATGTGCATGACCTCAATCATTTTTGGTGACGCAGTATATAGCCCATTAGATTTACATTAAAAAAACACTATTAAAAACACAATAACATAAAAAAAAAAATTTTGCATTCCACTTGCGCCTGTCTTTCGCAGCTTCTCGTACATAACGTGGTGTAGTCATGAGGTGCTAGTTCAAATAAAAAAAATGCTTCTACAAAAAAAGTTGCATCTGCAGATATGGCCTTGTTTATGGATCTGTGCCTTTGTGCATACAGAGATCTGACAGCTAAGCAGTGATTGTGCTCTTCAGCAATAGTGTGCACCCTTCATTTACAGAGAAAAGAAGGTTTAGGGAAAAATCTCCATGCAATTTCTTTGTGCATTTGTCTTTTTTCTACTTGTTACTTTGCACTTATTGTTAGAAAATGTTTTTTAAGGTACCTAATATTTTGATACTTAATTTCTATGATCTAAATATTCTTAAGAATTAAATGTTTGTTGTCATTTGAAAGTGTGTAGGCCTTCTTGCATTATTACGCTGTTATATACATTCAGTGGCATAAAATGGGCTTAAAATGACAATAATATCGCTTTATTATTTATGGGGCAATATATCGCACAACAAAAAGCTGTTATCGTAACAGGCCTAGGACTTACTAGGAACGCCGATGTGATTCTCCACAAAGCGGATGTAGTTCTGAGCTTTAGGAGGAAGATCGCTCCACTTCCTGACCGCTGATGTGTCCGTCTTCCATCCGGGAAACGTCTCGTATTCAACCTCCACCTTCTGAAGAACCTCCATGTTGGCTGGAAGTACACAGAGATTTACACTATATATATATTTATATATATATATATATATATTTTTTTTACTTGAAATAAAATAAACTTTAACTAAATTAAAATAAAACATAAACTTATGTTCAGTTAGTTACCAATGATTTCTCATAAGCTAAATAAATAAAAAAAAAGAATAAAAATTGTATAAAATAAAACACAGCAAAATTATTAAACTTTAATAATAATAATAATAAACTTTATTTTTTTATAGCACCTTTAAAAGTTGCATCACAAAGTGCTTTGCAAAAATAAAATAAAAATGTATGGAAAAAAATAAATAAAACATCAAAACAATTTAAGAAGAATATATACATATATATTTTTTGAAAAACAAAAAAAAATAAAACAAAAAAAAAAACAATGACAAAATAATCACAAAAGCTACACTGAAAAAGCACTTTAGAGTGAAAGCAGAAAAAATAAAAATTCAAAATATTAACAAATGCAGTTATACTACAATTACACTGGAAGATGTTTCAAACCATGCTGTTTATTATTAAGAATTAAATAATACACTAGTAAATACTAAACAACTGCAATAATGTTTTATTATTATGTTAATGATGCACATTTTGATATCAAGATGTAAACAGACACATGCACAGAAACATTTTAGCTTGGAAAAAACACAAATCAAATCTATGAGCAAATGAAGAGTTTGGCTCCAAAACGCTATAAATACATACTCAATAATTTGAGTAAAAATGTGTTTTCTTTAGCAAGAACGTGGCAAGATGAAAACCACTACTTTCTGTTTCAAACTTTCACATAGCATCCTTAGGTTAAAATAACATTAAAAATTCAAATCCAGATTTTGATTTTCAAAGATTTATTATAAAAACTGTTTGTTTTTTCTCAAAATGCAATAAATCCATTGAATCAATATAAAAGTTATTTTTCATATTGAAACTGTTGAAAATACACAACATAGTAAGTTGATCCACATATGACAGCCTCTGAACTTGGTCAATACTAATCTTATATACAGGCACTGGACTAAAAATACATTCATCAGTCATCACTCCCAAAATGAATTCAACGGGTCATCTTGTTAATGCTATAAATTAATTACAACAATAAAAGAAAATTTCATCATGAACAAGAACATGAAGAACATCACATTAGACCACAGAAATTCCAACATGACATTCAACTTCCAGTGCATTCATCTTCACCATGTTACATTCATTTAGTTGACTAGTGCTATACGCTGTATTAACAAAAACATTAATGGCATTAAAAAAAAACACTTACACTGACAAGCTACGCAACATCGCGTTCATAATCAAATGCGATTCATCTGCGATTATGAACATGATATTGGATAGCTTGTCAGTGATGTACGGCTCTGTGTATTAAATGCCGCTCCATCTGAAAGCAGGTGATGGAGATCACAGGAACCGGCTTTACTGATGAGATGCGCACGACAATCACATCCCATTTATCATGCAGCTCCAATTTTTTTGTTTGTTTGTTGATCACGAAGTACAAAGTAGATGAGGAAAACTAGGATGCCAGGTCTACAGGGTGTGGAATGGTGCGCTGTGATTGGTTGAGCGGATTTATCGCGTAAAACATGACAGAATAACTCGGCGGATCTCGCATTTTGCGTAAAATTAAAAATGGACTTTTCAATACCGACCAGATACAATACTGATTTTGGCAGAAACTCAATTAAAAACAAAAAAGGCTTTTATCACATTTTGGAACCAAACTCTTCAAATAACGTTGTGGAAGTTACACTATAGAGTGGGGGAACTATGACGTCAGAACCCGGAAGAGTAGTTCGTCGCGGGTTCCTTCGAGATTTTCCTGTGGGGTTTATAATGGGGTTTTTCAGTTTATGAGTAAAATAAATCCTGTGGTAAACATAACTTGATGATACTTTTACGTTTTGTTCTACAATGTAAACTGCACACACTCACAGCCCAAACGTTCTTATCTAGTTACTTATTAAAAACATACATTTTCAAAAATGAACATAACTGCTTCAAATTTTTAGTTTTGGGTGTGGATGTGTGTAATTTACATTGTAGAACAAAACGTAAAAGTATCGTCAAGTTATGTTTACCACAGGCTTTATTTTACTCATAAACTGAAAAACCCCATTATAAACCCCACAGGAAAATCTCGAAGGAACCCGCGACGAACTACTCTTCCGGGTTCTGACGTCATAGTTCCCCCACTCTATAGCTAATTTAGAGTTGACGAATGACGGTCAAACTGCAGATATTTTAGTATGACTGAGATACTCTTATAGTTTTTAGTAATATTTTGAGTTTTTGTTTTTACATTTTCATTTCATTTCTCAATTTAATGTTAAGTTTAGTAGTTTTGTTTTGTGGTTTTGTCATTTTTATTATTCTTTAAATGTCTATTTTGTGTTCAGTTTTAGTTTTATATATTTTACTATATATACACACATATATATATATATATACATACACACAGACACACACACACACACACACACACGATATTTGGCTGTACAAAACATGAAAACATGTAGCACACAGACATCTGTGCTGGGACTCAAAAGAATCAGTGAATCATTCTTCAGAACCAACTCAGAATTTCAAATTCAAATTCAAACTAATTCAAATTTTAATAGTTAGTAGTGTCACTACTTTTATTCAGTTACTTCCCAACACTGCTCCTAACACTTCTAGGAATCATTTTACCTGGGAAATACGGGACTCTCTTGCCGTTGATCTTATAAGCAACACCCACTTTAATTTCATCCAAAACATCAAGGATGTCCAGTTTAGTCAAAGCAATGCTGAAGAGAGACACAAAACATTTGACATTCACTGTTAACACAAAGCTTTGCACATTTTATGCAAAATTTGAATAATAATAATAATAATAAAAAAAGAGCTAAATCCCTGTATTTATTTCTGTCTCTCTTACTGGTGTACACATGCAATATGAGGTCATGTGACAATAATGTGGCATGCTACTGTTTATTGTATATTACTTGTTGCATAATATATCATATATTAAAAAATGCTATTTAGTATAGTTCAGTATGTTATTTTTTCACATTATACTCATATACAGAACCAAAGCGCTCACGCAGTGAATCCATTGATCATATGAGCGTATTTGAGAATAACCAAATCCAGCCAACCACAGCGTCTCTTTCTGCCTGTGGTCACGCCCACCTCGTGACCTCTGGTCTGCAGCAGCTCGCCCACCGCCTGGGGAGAGAGAGAGAGAGAGAGAGAGACACATACATTGATTAATACTTTTGTCAATAATTAATTAATTTTATCTATTACTATATAGATATATTAGTATTTTTACATCTATAAACATTTTGCCATACATATAAAAATATATTAATTATAATTATAAATATCAAACATATTTAAATATTAAAAAAATAATAAGAAAGAAAATATATTTATATTCATATATTTATTTTAATTTATATTTTTTCTTATTTATCTATCTTTTGAAATATGTTTTATATTTATTTTTTACATTTATATTTATTTATTTATTTTAAAAACAATAACTGGCAAAGCACAGATCAAATCAACAGTAACTATGTATACAAAAATGTTTGTTGTCTGATGACCAAATCGGGCGGTAAATCTAAATTTATCTGCTGTTGATGTGATGGAGTTTAAGCACAGCTGCTCCTAAGGGCAAATCCACTAAACCCAAACGTTCATGCGTGTGAAAGTCACACAATCTCTAAATATAACTGCAGCAAACATCAGATCATATTATCATGAGCAGATTAGTGGTTTTGAGGTGGAATTCGTCTCATCAGTAACGCACAGATTCGTCTCAGCCTCAGACGACACTCATGAACCGATGACAGCCGTCTGATGCAGACTGAACAACACTGGAAAGCAGCGTTATTTTAGTATCATTGAGATACTATTATAGTTTTTACTGATATTTTGAATTAGTTTTTATTTTTATATTTTCTGTTTTCATTTGCATTTTAATAAATTTGGATGCTTTTGCCAATTTAATTAATTTATTTATTTAAAAATATGTCTATATAGTTTAATTAATTTTTATTTAGTTTTAATTATTTTAGTACAAGTTTTTTGATTTTTTATTTCAGTTAAAAATATT
>CM077251.1:1068055-1130555 GCA_039654775.1 Spinibarbus caldwelli | reverse complement strand
ACTAGACTAATAAACACACGACTACGACAATATATGGTTGATCTGAGTTCTTCTTATTATAATTTTCCTTACAATAAAGCCCTTATGAAAATTAACCATGGTTTTACTACAAATTAAACCAAATAACCATGTTCACTGAGAAGCTATGCAAACAGCTGTCCTTACTGCAGAATGATTTCTTCGATTTCATAATCGCGCAATTAAATAATCTACGATAATGAACGCGATATTGCGTAGCTTTTCAGTGAACGGCGGCTCTGTGTAGTAAATGCTGCTTCATCTGAATACTGAATATCTGATTACAGAACCGGCTTTACTGACAAAATGTGCTTGACAATCGCCTTCGATTAATCGTGCAGCCCTAACTGTAAGCAATGTTCCCACTAAGCACTTCTCAAGTCACGACCGCGCAGAAGAAAAAATATGCCATGCACATGCAAAAATGAGCTGGGAATGGGGCTGAACGATTTTGGAAAATAATCTAATTGCAATTTTTTTTTACCAATATTGCGATTGCGATTTAATATGCAATTATTTTTTAAAGCTCTTTAAATCATTGTATAGTATGACCAACACAATATTAGATAGATTAAACATAAATGTTCTTTTCTATAGGCCAGGCCTGTATGTTATGATGAAATTAGGTGATGCATGAATTGATATTAATGACATTATTTAACAACTACAATCACAGTAGTATATTGACTGATTTGTTGAACTTCCAGCTTTGTAAGGATGTAATAATTATGACAACATAAAGCACTGACAAATAAGCCTGGTGTAAACATCATTATGAAAGTCAGTAACAAATCACACAAACTAAAGTAAATGGCAGAAATACAAAAACAAATCTGTTGCTTTACCACACTCAGTATTTAGGTAACTCAAAGTCACTGTAATAAACATATATGTAAACATGTGGATTGCACTTTTTAAACACGGTCTGTTAACTTTAGACAGACTTCAAATAAATAAGTAAGAATATATATATATTATCATGTTTTCAACACATGAGCTCAGTGAAATGTTCTATGATTGGGTGTTAATATTCTGTTCAGTAATTGGTTAAAGCCGAAGTGGCTGCCGCTGCCGCTTACAAAAAGATAAAATATTTTTATCTTTGGTGGCGCCTGCAGTGAAGCGCCGTGCTCGTGGAAGCGGCATGATTTTGGGTCACGAGCACCGCTTGCGCTCCGCCTCCGTGCCGCCAGCGGTTTGCGCTTTCCGCATGTCTCCCATTGAAAATGAACTAGACACTCGCGACTGCCGCGTCCCGTGTGAAAGGGTCTTAATATTAATATATTATGCTTTCTCTCGCCGTACTTTGATGTCATTCATCGATCTTCAAGTCGAACACACCTCTTTACTCTCGCGTGTCACGTGACAGAGTGTAATCGCAGAGGCTGCGGTTGAAAAATCGCGTTTTTTCATATCGCGATATTATCGCAAATGCAATTAATCGTTCAGCCCTAGCTGGGAAAGCCATTTGATTGATTTTTAGTAAATGCAAAATAATTGGAATGCTCAGGCAAATCGCTATAGAGTTGGTGTCACTATAGAGTTAGAACCGGAGAATGCGGTTTACATGTGGTTTCCATAGAAAGAGAATGATGTGTGCCGAATCAGTCGCTGTAGAAATCGAGTGTTTTAATGAAATAGCTCAACACGCTCATTTGCCAATGCAAATCAATGATGTGAAATAAAACATCATCATGTTTTAAAGAAGATTGGCTTGATTTAAATGTCAGAAATAGCGGATGATGGGCACAGAACGGTAAAAAACAAAAACACACAAACTCTACAACAGATGACTATAAGAATTTACGTTCACGTTTTCTGAAAATATTTAGCTTACAGATCTCAGTTTAAATGCTTCAGTTTGTTTTCTTTTTTTTATTCTTTTCTATTCTATTCTGTTCTCAGATTAAATGCTTCAGTTTATTTTATATTATATTAAATTATATTATAAACCTAGTAAATAATTGACCTCAAAAAGGGAATTCATGAGCAATATCTGCTTCATATTTTCATATTATATTATATTATACAATGTTATATTACACTATATTATTATAAAGAGCTGAACTGTTCTGTCTGAAATGCTTTTTAATAGAATTTCTTGGTAACACAGCACTGTAAAAAATGTTTTCTCAGGTAACCTAAAATGTGTATCATTTGGTTACATCAAGGGTCAAATTAAATATAAATAACACATTGCAGTTTTTTTTCAACTGCTTACACACATTTTCAAAACTTTGCCTTTCCCCCCCCAAAAAATTGCATCCAAGAATTGCACACAGAAAAAGAAAAATGCCTCACATCTCTTGCAAAATGAAACACTACATTCAAAATATCACAAACACGTCTCAAAAGCAAACAGTTGCAAACACCTTTGCCACAATATTAATTCCTGTTAGATTTTTGTGTGTTACGTAGAGAACTGTGTGTTGTGTTTTGCAAAAAGTGTTTTATGAAATTGAAAACTGAGTCAAAGGCTGAGAATTAGTGTATGGTTTTGTAGATTTGGTGTGTGCTTCTGCTGTTTGAGTGACAGCTTTCAGAAATTGTGACAAGTAAAGATTTAGTGTGTTAGCAGTTGAAAATAACTGTAAAGTTAAGAGTTACACACTTTTTTTGTGTGCGTGCTGTACAGGTCTGCTATACAGAATGTTTTTGTTCTTGTGGCTGAAATTTCTGCCCAATAGAGAAATGTTTTGCTCAGCAAGAAAAAAAAAAAATGAGAGGGAACACTGAGTGTAAGATTTGCACAGTGTTTACCTGCTAGAAAACTCGCTGAAATCAGCCATCAGGTCACAGATGCGGAGCCCGGTGCGAGACGCTTTACATGCGTACGTGGGGCCGATGCCTTTCTTAGTTGTTCCTATGCTGTGAACGAACAAAAACACGGTTAAACGGTTTGTTTTTAATCACCAAAAAGCTATAAAACTACAAAATCTACAAAAAAAATAATGCATAATGCAACAGAATCAACACAGGAGGTCAAACTAAATATTGTAAGCTGTTTTATTTTACTTTTCTGCATTATTTTATATTTTATATATTATGTTTGAAAGTTCATCATCAATAACATTTTTATTATTATCAATTATTATATGAATTTTACCATATCTGATGCAAAAATTTGTCCAGTTACCAGGACAAGTCTAAATACATTGTAAAATTCTGATTCGTGTGATTTTGTTATCTTCTGATTACAAACAAAATATTCTAAGCTGTTTTATTTAACTTTTTTTTGCATGTTTTTTAATGTACTTACATATTATGTTTGAAGTTGAGTATAAGATGCATTTATATTTATTAAATGTATGGTATTATTTATGATATTATTAAAATGTATTATTATTATTATATGATGTTATATGCGATATTTGCAACTAATATTTGCAACCAATTACCAAACTGCAGGACACTACAGTGTGTTTGTTGTCTTCTAACAATTAACATTAAATAAACTATTATCGACCATAAATACAAGTTTAATCAAATTTACATCTTTTATGCATCGGTTGTTCTTACTTTTGTCCTTCCTGAGCTTGTCTCTGAACCTCCTGAAGTCCATCCACGGCCTGATGAAAGTCAAATACTGACACACACAGATGCAATCGTAAGATCATCGATTATATGTATTTTACACCACCACTGTATTCAATATATTTAATAAAAACACTGTTATTTATAGTTATATTACCAATGTGAGCCCGATCTGAGATGACAAGTCTTTTATCCCATCCTTTCAGACCTTATCATGGGAGAAAACAACAAATTATTCCTGAGCACAGAATCAAGCCATGAATAATCATCGAATCGGATCTAGTCAACAGGATTTGTGTTAAGGCTGGTTTATTTAAAACTGTTTTGCATGTATACGTAAATTGTGACAAAAAAAAAAACAAAAAAAAACCTTTTTTCTCATTCTTGTCAATCTCCTCAAATAATCCTGGAAGATGAATGACTACGCCATTACCTGCAGATGAAGACACATGTTACTGGAACTACACAGTCAATCTGGATTCAACTTTACAGTCCCTGAAAACATCATATTTGATCACCAGCAAAACAGTGCTTTAATCATTAAGGGATAAGTTGTCTTTAATAAATGGAAGCTTGTTTCTGGCACAGTACAAAAAAAATAAATAAAAATAAAATAAATAAAAAATTATTGCAAGTTTATATCTCACAATTCTGACATATTTTTTTAAACTTTTAATTTATTTCTGCAATTCTGACGTATTTACTCTGAATCCAAAGTATATATCTCATAATTCTGACATTTTTCTTTAAATTTTGAATTTATTTCTTGCAATTCTGACTTTTTTCTTTAAATTTCGAATTTATTTCTTACAATTCTGACTTTCTATAAATTTTTTATTTATTTCTTGCAATTATGACTTATTTACTCTGAATCCTGAGTTTATATCTCACAATTCTGACATTTTTCTTTAAGTTTTGAATTTATTTCTCAAAATTCTGACTTTTTTCTTTACATTTTGAATTTATTTCTCACAATTCTGACTTTTTTCTTTACATTTTGAATTTATTTCTTGCAATTCTGACTTATTTACTCTGAATCCTGAGTTTATATCTCACAATTCTGACATTTTTCTTTAAATTTTGAATTTATTTCTTGCCATTCTGACATTTTTCTTTAAATTTTGAATTTATTTCTTGCAATTCTGACTTATTTACTCTGAATCCTAAGTTTATATCTCACAATTCTGACATTTTTCTTTAAATTTTGAATTTATTTCTTGCCATTCTGACATTTTTCTTTAAATTTTGAATTTATTTCTTGCAATTCTGACTTTTTTTCTCTGAATTCTGAGTTTATATCTCACAAATCTGATTTTTTTTCTCATTATTGTGAATGTATATCTCACAATTGCTTAATATAAACCCATAATTGCAAGTTTACTTTTTCTCACAATTCTGACCTTTTTTCTTATAATTGCAAGTTTATGTCCCGCAATTCAGACTTTTTCAGTCAAAACTGTGGGTTTCTATCTTGCAATTCTGAGAATTATTATTATTTTTTTTTTAATTTTTGGAAACAATCTTCCATATACAGTAAATACGCCAGATGCAACACTGCATCTGTCCTCCAAAGTTACTGTAATGCACAGTACTGCAAGACTCTCCTTCTCACCGATGAATGATGTGCATTTGGTGTTGATGATTCCACTGGGGAGAAGATGGAAATCATACTCTTTCTCATCCACCACCACCGTGTGACCAGCGTTATTTCCTCCCTGTGACAGAAAAACCACATGAACCTCATGCAATGCACTGTGAAGCTGCAGGACGGTTTGCAGTCAAAGGACACCAACAACTTAAAGGTTCACGCTCCAGATTTACTCTCTTATTTTCTCCAGAAGGGAGCTCTGGAAACGTGACTCTGTAAACATCCAGACGGCTGTCTTGCCCTTTACTCAGACACACTGTGTCCAGCGGAGAAGACCAGCCTCCAGCCCGATCCACCAACCAGCGAGCCTTATTTCCAACAGGCTATGCCATCGCCAGCGCTGTGCCCTTCTCACATGTCCAGTAACGCTGGGAATGTGACCCGAGTTCAGCGAAGGGCAGGAGGAATTCTGGGACTGACATTCAGTGAGATTCAGACTCGCACAGCAACACGGCTGAACATGCAGGAATTCTTAGGAATACTTTATACACATATGCATATAATAGTAATTTTAAAAACATTGCATGTGACTAATAATGACGATGACTCTAAACAGAGCTGTAAACATTAACTGACACTCCATCCCTTATTCAGATTCATTCAGACTGATAAAGAGTGATGAATTCTTAAATTAGACATCTGCTCCAACAATTCTGAATATTTAGTAACACTGCATATGTAGAGAAATAAGAACAGAGCAATATCATGCTTAATTGCAAACTATTAACATTAAAATCAGTTGAAGAACGTAAGATTTGGAAAACAAATAAACGAACAAATAAATAAATAAAGCTGTATGGTATGATTTCTATATATAGTATACATCTACTATGTATAGTAGATTTCGAACTGCAGAAAAAAATAAAAAAATAAAATAAAGTTATATAAAGTATGATATATATATATATATATATATATATGTACTTATTTTCTAGATGCTCCAAATCTATAAATGAAACTAATTTTTATAATAGTAGTTTGCTGTCCAATAAACACAATATTTATCAGTTCTTATTTTTATACTTCTATACATGTTCAGTTCAGTTGCATTTTCATAAACATGAGATATGACATTATTTTTCCATAATAACAGGTTAAAATCTTAAATATTAACTAAAAAGCTCATGAGACCCATAAACTATGCAGAGAAGACAGCATGGCACTTACATAGTTCGCTATAATTACAGATACGCATAAATAATACACGGTAATAATAATAAATAAATACATATTTTATAAATAATTAATTAGTATTGTTAGCAGTAGTAGCGTATTAAATAATTTTTATTAATGCAATTACTGCAAACAATGATTGAGAACATCATTAAAATCCATTAATAATATTAATTAGATATAATAAACAAAATTTTTAAAAATAAATTCAAAATATTTCTGCATTTAGTACAACTGATTATTGAAATTATATAAGATTACGGTCACATTCGTTATATGTTTCATACAAAAAGTTACCGGTCAAGTTTGCTATTGTTGATTATTTGTTTATGAAGGTATAGGTTTATGTTTTTGAGCGTTATATTACCTGACACCTGCACACGACGTCAGACTCCGTCGCCAATAAATCCACAACTTTTCCTTTGCCTTCATCTCCCCACTGCGCTCCCAGAACCACCGTCACTTTGTTCCCTGAGTCGTTTCTCGGCCGTTTCACCGCGGCTGAAGGCGGGTTCGAGTAGCTCTTGTGGTCGTTCGCTGACCAGCCCAAAGACATCTTGAAGAGTCCCGAGAGGAATGAATCTGACAGCCGTTACCGAGTGCGGAGGAACGGACAGAGAACAAGTCGGCTCTATGAGTCGGTTCCCTTAAGTGAACAATATGAGTCGGCTCCCGTCTGAGAGCCTTTTGGGAGCCGAAAGAGTCGGTTCTTTTTGCTGAGCCAAATGATTCGGATCACTAAAGCGCTTCTGCGACGGGCGGGGCGTAAATTAGCGGCGCGAAACTTTTTAGAATAAGGATAAATAATACTTCTCCTGTTTTAACTAGTTACTGCTCAGTAACGTCTTTTCAGTAATTTCAATAGTTTTTAAAGTTGATCTGCTCCCGTGTAAATTATCTAAACAAGAGCGCGTAGCGGCACGTGACACATGTTACTTTTCTCAGCGCTGGATTGAATAGACCAATCACAGTCGATGGTGATTACTGGATGAGACATTTTTAAAACACATTTCATGTTTCATTGCTGAGGTAGATTTTTGTTTGTATGCCACTAACCAATTCCTGGAGTTCGTTGATTTAAAAGATTACACTTGTAAGAGTACAAATGTTTCCTTTACGACAAAAAAAAAAAAAACAAAACTCATTGATATTTGAATGCGACTCAAAGAGTATTCGGGTTTGTAAGCCGCCGAGCGCCCCCTGACGGCGGAGCGCAGAGACACGCGCATGCGCAGTTTAGTATGCGCTATTATTGCGTTACGAAGCCACTACAATGCGCTATTGATCGGTTTCATCTAACTTTGGGGCGTGCATGTGATAAAACATCAGCTGATAGGAGACAGTGGGGACGGCTGCAACACTTTTTGTATTTCCTTCAGTTTCTTTGTGGAAAGCCAAAATTTTAATACATTAAACCCACATCTGTCAGATAACATGCATATGTATGATAGTATATGTACAATTTAAACTTGAACAGACAATAGCAGGGGACAGTTGCAACATTCATTAAAATCTAATAATAAAAAACATATAACATCATATTGCAATTTCTTTATTTTATTTGTGAACAGACAAAATGTATACTGGTTAAACTGTTAAATTGGCCATAAAAATACAAAGACAAGTAAAAGAACAAGTAACAACCACGTTTTGGTTAATTAGGCATACAAAAAAATTGAACAAAATATTTTTAATGAAAATCTAGACTGAAAATTTACTGAATTACTTCTGTGAACTCCTTAACTGAACTGTGTGTGTGTGTGTGTGTGTGTGTGTTCATCCTTGACTGTATTTGCTGCTGACTTCAGAACAGACAGAGGGACCCCTGCAAAATCAATAGGCCCTACTGATTTTACACAAGTAATCATTTCAGTTCATGGACCCTGGAACAGAAGCGATGAAGACATAATACGCTGTTTACAAGTGCAGAAAGTAAAGGATAAGAAGAAAAGCTGTAAGTTTAATCGGAATCCGTGTGTTTTGGTAGAAAGCAGCCTTGTTTTGGTGCGCTTCATCACAACGTGTGTAATAACGATCACGTGTTCGGAGAACACAGTTTGTTCACCCAGTTTCTACCTGTATTTAAATAGTGTAAACAGAGGCAGAATAATCAGAGCGCCATTACTGTGTGTCAATCATATTATCCGTTCTGAATTGCGAACTTGGGATTGGCTGACATGCATTTGGGGGCGGAGTTTAGAAGTGAAGGCGTGTGATTGAAGACGAAACGCCAGAAATTACAGCATCTTTAACTATTAATTTAAATTCTAATACATTTCAAATTGCAATGAATGTGAGCTTGAGTGTTAATGAACAAACCTCAACACTGATTACACATTTTTATTTACATATAATTTAGAGATTTTCTTGATGAAAATACATACCGACATAAATATGAAAGTCACAGATGAAAATAAAGAGTCCAGCTCAACCACTGCAAGCGCAAAATATAATCTAATCATTTCTGCGAAGAAATTTTACTACACTAATATTTTCGAACTGATATCATAATGTACTAATACTTTTCAGCATTAATGCCAAACATCTTCATAATATATAAAGTTTACATTCAGAGAAATATTAACAGTTAACAGCAAGTTATCTTAAAGGTTTGAGAAACAGACTGTTTAAAGGTTTTGAGAAACACAGCAAAAATCCATAATTAGCCTTTTTTTTCTCTCCTAACCACACTCATATGTAAACAAGGTTTTGCTGTCTCAAATGAATCTTACAGTGTGCAAATATTTTAAAAAGTTTGGTCAAATCTAAAGATTTAGCATTTAAAAATACATTTCTTTAAGCCAAACTCAAATACACAGTGTACAATGTGTATTTCTTCAAACCAAGCCATCAGTTGCTCTTCTGCAGATGAAACAGCGGCTCTGATCTCATCCGCTCCAGTGAGATCCAGCGGAAAAACAGGATCACAGCAGGAACGGACTCAACTTTTCCTTCTCCCTCTTGTTCTCCTTTTCCTAGCGCTTCCTGCAACATGAGGAGAAAAGAGTTTAAACTTTGAGCACCAACATTAGGCATCGATTTAAGAAGATCAGCATTAAAGGAATAGTTTCAGTGAATGGGTGCCGTCAGAATGAGAGTCCAAACAGCTGATAAAAACCATCACAATAATACACAAGTAATCCACACCACTTCAGTCCATCAGTTAACATCGAGAAGACAAAAGCTTTAAAGTTTAGAGCTGTTTTGGCTTGTAAACAGAGCTTGATCTGTGCAGATTTCTCTCCTGATTCAGACCAGAACACTTTTTCACTTGAAGAAGCTTTATTATGAATTATGGACTCATATTTTAGTTAAAAACCTATTCATGATGGATCTGTTTCAGCTTTTGTCTTCTCCAGATGTTAACTGATGGACTGGAGTGGTGTGGATTACTTGTGGATTATTGTGATGTTTTTATCAGCTGTTTGGACTCTCATTCTGACGGCACCCATTCACTGCAGAGCATCCATTGCTGAGACACTGATGCAGTGACACATTTCTCCAAATCTGATGAAGAAACAAACTCATCCTAATCTCAGATAGCCTGAGGGTGAGCAGATTTTCAGCAGTTACATTTTTAGATGAACTATTCCTTTAAATTATGTAGTAGTATAAGAAATTGTATCTTTAGAAAAACTTGAGGGATTGCAGTTCAATTGCAGAAGTACACAGAAACACAGAAGCTCAAACACAATGGTTTTAACAAATCAGCTTAGAAATGATACTTTAAAACTTCCAAAACAATACATTTTATTTGTAAATACCATGGCTGATATTTAGCAAAAAAAATAAATAAATAAAAAGTGTTCTGTTAAACTATTTGCTAATCTTGGAATTTAGAGTCTCTATTCTGTCAGCTGCACATCTGGACTCATTTCTAAACTATTTGCTTTGTTTATCTTTCATTCTTCACAGACAGACAGATTAAAGCCCTGGTTTAATCATGACAACCCTAAAACATGTGGGGTCAAAGGTCACACACTTTCACCGATAAGGTGACCAGAATCTTCAAATACCTCTGCTGTCAATCATTTACTGTTGGTCATTAAACAAACACGTTGCAATGTGATTTACAATGGTATATTTATTTATTTATATGAATATACACTTCTGTTTGGGGTCAGTAAGATTTATTTATTTTTTTTAAATTTTTGAAAAATTACTTTTATTCATCAAGGATGCATTAAATTGATCAAAAGTGACAGTAAAGACATTTATAATGTTACAGAAGATTTCTATTTCAAATAAATGCTGTTCTTTTAAACTTTCTATTTATCTGTGAATCCTGAAAAATAAAATGCATCACGGTTTCCACAAAAATATTAACGTTTTCAACATTAATAATCAGAAGTGTTTCTTGAGCAGTAAATCAGCATATTAGAATGATTTCTGATGGATCATGTGACACTGAAGACTGGAGTAATGATGCTGAAAATTCAGTGCTGCATCACAGAAATAAATTACAACAGATATTCACATAGAAAACAGCTGTTTTAAACTATAATAATATTTCACAATTTTCACAGTATTTTTGATTGATTAAATGTAGTATTGGTGAGCAGGAGAGACTTGTCAGAAACATTAAAAAAAAAAAAAAAAAAAATCTCAGACACCAAAATCATGTTAATTTAGAAAATAATGATTCATCAATTAAGCTGCTGATTAAAATTACAGATGAGCAGATATATTTTTGTTAACACAAAGAAATGGAATCAGTTATGATGAGACAAGACAAACCACATGTAAAGAAATGATTCAACAGTCTCTCATGACGAAAGAGAGGAGGTTTATTTGACGGACCGAAGACGAGAACAAACCACAGCAGATCCCCACGAGTTCAGGACGAGACAATGTTAATAACAGAGTCGGGCGACTAGTGAACACACGTGTGGAAGTAGAGAGGTCTGGTTAGAGATCGGTTAGGCAGGTTTGAGTCCTGCTCAGTCCTGTTAGTTCTCTATGTGGAGGCGTTTGACCTACCTCACTGCAACACACAGCCCTTTTTAGAGCGTCCATTCCCTCTGTTACCCTCCACTTCAGAGGGTCAAAGAAAAAGAGACACGCTGAAGAAATGACTGACATTCGTTTCAAGCCTCTGTATGGCATGACCTCGGCTCAGAGCGAGAGGTGATGCACTAACGCCAGATAATTAACATCTGACAGCAAAGAGAATACAGAGCACAACACACACATTAACGGTGTTACAAAAACACGGATGTTTCTGGAAATGACATTTTGTCCAGGTCATATTTCACCCAAAAGTCAAAAGCCTATTTTTAGAACAATTAATTTTTTCCATCGTGACATTGTGATAAGAAATTGAATGGGATTATATAATAATAATAATAATAATAATAATAATAATAATAATAATAATAATAATAATAATAATAATAATAATAATAATAACAACAACAACAACAACAACAACAAATAATACTACATTCTAGTAAAGAGAATTTAGGTGGGGGAAATATGTAAGAATTTTTAGAATCAATGAATGAATAAAATTAGGGTGGTTTAATAAACTATAATAAACGTTCTGCAGCAGCAGCTCTTAAATTAACAGCAGCCAAATAACTTAACCAGCTGCTGCGATGTCTGTTAAAGAACAAAAGAAAAAGAGGAAATCAATAACTTGTAGCTCTACGGATTCATCTATATTTAATTTAGAATTTAGTTTGCTAAATTTATTCAATTTCTATATAGCCTATTTCCTACTTGTTGAAGGGCACAGGTAGCAAAATATGAAATTTATTATAATGGGTTTATGTGAAGATAGTTTTAAGTTCACTTGAATTAAGAGTTATTTTTTTAAGTCAAATAAATGGTAAAATTGATCACTCTCGATTATACTGTAATGGCTATAGTCAATCGTTAAAAATTAGGGGGAAAAAAACTTTTCTAGAGACATCAGTACTATTGGTATCAGTGATACTGGCCTTCAGTCATCAAAAAAAGATGCCATTAAACAAATATTAAAAATATACTGTCTTTATGTTGTTCACACAGAATAAATGTGTGATTAAATATTAGTTTTATTTAAAAAAAAAAAAACTATATATGTATTAACTAAAAATAAAATGAAAAAAGCTTTTTTTTTAAAAATATATTATAACATCTCATTTAGATGTTATATTTTTTTAAAGATTTAAATGTAGTACTTATAATGCTTTGAGCTGATTGAAGACCATCTAAATAATTTTATAAATGTGATTTAGAAAAAGTAAGAATAATCTTTTTGTCCAAAAAATGACTCCTATTTTCTTTTGATTTTGGAATGAACTGTGACTTGGACTGGTTTAATAATGAGATTCAAACAATCAGCCAAATATCTGGGATTGCGAAATGCAGGAAAATGTGTTTGAGAATTTTCCAGAAATATCACAGCAGCTTGTCTTTAGCAAATTGATGTTAAACATTAAAGTATTATGAAATATTTTAAAATATTTTAATATTTTTTAATAATAAAAAAATATTAAATATTATTTTTAAAAATATTTTATATTAAAATATTTTAAAATATTATGAAATAATATTTTAAATCAATACCGGCTTTATAAATAAAACATTTACTGTGTTTCCAAACCAAAATATTAGCAAAATGTTTTAAAAACACACTTTCGATGCTGAAAAATGACCTTTATTAGATATATAAATAGATTACCTTCATTACTGCCTTTTTTGTTTCTTGGGAGGAAATGTTTTTTATTTTCAGGTTTCAGGGGGGCGGGGCCTACAGCCGGAGTGGGCGGGGCTTGTGACATCACTCCGTCCACATCATCACACGCCTGCCGTATTCCAGACGAATCGTTAGCGTTGTCATCTGTATAATGAAGCGGCTCGTCTTTATTCTTCACAGAGTCACTATTATCAGAGCCGGCGTTTGTGCTGGAGTCGGTGTGAGCAGTTAAAGGCTCGCGTGTGTTTACTGGAGTCACAGGAGCGTCTGCAGACCTGATGTTGTGGTTCTGATGGGTGTTAGCTGAGGTAAGGCAGCTGGGTGACGCATCGGCTGGTTCCTGAGTGTTTGTGGAGGTGGTTTCAGAGGATCGAAGCTCCTCCGGCTCCCTGTGATTCGCTGAGGAGGCTTCAGCGCTGGGTTTGGTGCCGCAGCTTTTGGCTTGATCTCCTGGAGACGTTTCGACCGTAGACGATCCAGCTTCTTCTGCGACAGACCTGACACTTGCTGCTTTAGGACGAGAAGAGATGGGTTTGTTCAGGAACAGAAGCATGTGTCGAATGGAGATGAAGCATGAAGCAAAGCCAGCGTTCTTTTGAGGGTCACTTGAGTTTTTAAATTTGCAAAATGTACACAACTTCTCTACAGAACGATAAGTCCTGCTTGTTCACATGCAGCCTACAGCTTGAGTTTGGGTAGTTGACATCAGTTCGTGACATGCTATTTCTCTTTCATTATTGTGCATGCTGTTCCAAGAATTTAAGCAACTACATCGAATTGAAGTACTTCCAAAAATTTGTCACACGGCAGGACCATCTGACATACACTAGTGATGGTAAATATGTAGAGCTGCATGATTTAGGGGAGAAAAAAAAATAAAAATTAAATTGCGATTAAAAACAAAAACAACAATACGTTATTATGCGTTAACAATATTATATAAAAAATTATATAATATAGATAATAATAATAAATATATATTATATGCGCCAATGATTATATTTTTATTTAGTATATTTTATATTGTCATATAGAAGTGTGTGTGTGTGTTTGTTTATACAGGTGCATCTCAAATTAGAATGTCGTGGAAAAGTTCATTTATTTCAGTAATTCAACTCAAATTGTGAAACTCATGTATTAAATAAATTCAATGCACACAGACTGAAGTAGTTTAAGTCTTTGGTTCTTTTAATTGTGATGATTTTGGATCTCAACAAATTAGAATACTTCATAAGACCAATAAAAAAAAAAAAAAATCATTTTTAGTGAATTGTTGGCCTTCTGGAAAGTATGTTAATTTACTGTATATGTACTCAATACTTGGTAGGGGCTCCTTTTGCTTTAATTACTGCCTCAATCCGGCGTGGCATGGAGGTGATCAGTTTGTGGCACTGCTGAGGTGGTATGGAAGCCCAGGTTTCTTTGACAGTGGCCTTCAGCTCATCTGCATTTTTTGGTCTCTCGTTTCTCATTTTCCTCTTGACAATACTCCATAGATTCTCTATGGGGTTCAGGTCTGGTGAGTTTGCTGGCCAGTCAAGCACACCAACGCCATGGTCATTTAACCAACTTTTGGTGCTTTTGGCAGTGTGGGCAGGTGCCAAATCCTGCTGGAAAATGAAATCAGCATCTTTAAAAAGCTGGTCAGCAGAAGGAAGCATGAAGTGCTCCAAAATTTCTTGGTAAACGGGTGCAGTGACTTTGGTTTTCAAAAAACACAATGGACCAACACCAGCAGATGACATTGCACCCCAAATCATCACAGACTGTGGAAACTTAACACTGGACTTCAAGCAACTTGGGTTATGAGCTTCTCCACCCTTCCTCCAGACTCTAGGACCTTGGTTTCCAAATGAAAAACAAAACTTGCTCTCATCTGAAAAGAGGACTTTGGACCACTGGGCAACAGTCCAGTTCTTCTTCTCCTTAGCCCAGGTAAGACGCCTCTGACGTTGTCTGTGGTTCAGGAGTGGCTTAACAAGAGGAATACGACAACTGTAGCCAAATTCCTTGACACGTCTGTGTGTGGTGGCTCTTGATGCCTTGACCCCAGCCTCAGTCCATTCCTTGTGAAGTTCACCCAAATTCTTGAATGGATTTTGCTTGACAATCCTCATAAGGCTGCGGTTCTCTCGGTTGGTTGTGCATCTTTTTCTTCCACACTTTTTCCTTCCACTCAACTTTCTGTTAACATGCTTGGATACAGCACTCTGTGAACAGCCAGCTTCTTTGGCAATGAATGTTTGTGGCTTACCCTCCTTGTGAAGGGTGTCAATGATTGTCTTCTGGACAACTGTCAGATCAGCAGTCTTCCCCATGATTGTGTAGCCTAGTGAACCAAACTGAGAGACCATTTTGAAGGCTCAGGAAACCTTTGCAGGTGTTTTGAGTTGATTAGCTGATTGGCATGTCACCATATTCTAATTTGTTGAGATAGTGAATTGGTGGGTTTTTGTTAAATGTGAGCCAAAATCATCACAATTAAAAGAACCAAAGACTTAAACTACTTCAGTCTGTGTGCATTGAATTTATTTACTACACGAGTTTCACAATTTGAGTTGAATTACTGAAATAAATGAACTTTTCCATGACATTCTAATTTATTGAGATGCACCTGCATGTATGCGCATATATACAGTCAAGTCCATAAATATTGGGACATCGACACAATTCTAACATTTTTGGCTCTATACACCACCACAATGGATTTCAAATGAAACGAACAATATGTGCTTTAACTGCAGACTGTCAGCTTTAATTTGAGGGTATTTACATCCAAATCAGGTGAACGGTGTAGGAATTACAACAGTTTGCATATGTGCCTCCCACTTGTTAAGGGACCAAAAGTAATGGGACAGTTGGCTTCTCAGCTGTTCCATGGCCAGGTGTGTGTTATTCCCTCATTATCCCAATTACAATGAGCAGATAAAAGGTCCAGAGTTCATTTCAAGTGTGCTATTTGCATTTGGAATCTGTTGCTGTCAACTGTCAAGATGAGATCCAAGAGCTGTCACTATCAGTGAAGCAAGCCATCATTAGGCTGAAAAAACAAAACAAACCCATCAGAGAGATAGCAAAAACATTAGGCGTGGCCAAAACAACTGTTTGGAACATTCTTAAAAAGAAGGAACGCACCGTTGAGCTCAGCAACATCAAAAGACCCAGAAGACCACGGAAAACAACTGTGGTGGATGACCGAAGAATTCTTTCCCTGGTGAAGAAAACACCCTTCACAACAGTTGGCCAGATCAAGAACACTCTCCAGGAGGCAGGTGTATGTGTGTCAAAGTCAACAATCAAGAGAAGACTTCACCAGAGTGAATACAGAGGGTTCACCACAAGATGTAAACCATTGGTGAGCCTCAAAAACAGGAAGGCTAGATTAGAGTTTGCCAAACGACTTCACAGTTCTGGAACAACATCCTATGGACAGATGAGACCAAGATCAACTTGTACCAGAGTGATGGGAAGAGAAGAGTATGGAGAAGGAAAGGAACTGCTCATGATCCTAAGCATACCACCTCATCAGTGAAGCATGGTGGTGGTGGGCATGTATGGCTACCAGTGGAACTGGTTCTCTTGTATTTATTGATGATGTGACTGCTGACAAAAGCAGCAGGATGAATTCTGAAGTGTTTCGGGCAATATTATCTGCTCATATTCAGCCAAATGCTTCAGAACTCATTGGACGGCGCTTCACAGTGCAGATGGACAATGACCCAAAGCATACTGCAAAAGCAACCAAAGAGTTTTTGAAGGGAAAGAAGTGGATTGCTATGCAATGGCCAAGTCAATCACCTGACCTGAATCCGATTGAGCATGCATTTCACTTGCTGAAGACAAAACTGAAGGGAAAATGCCCCAAGAACAAGCAGGAACTGAAGACGGTTGCAGTAGAGGCCTGGCAGAGCATCACCAGGGATGAAACCCAGCGTCTGGTGATGTCTATGCATTCCAGACTTCAGGCTGTAATTGACTGCAAAGGATTTGCAACCAAGTATTAAAAAGTGAAAGTTTGATTTATGATTATTATTCTGTCCCATTACTTTTGGTCCCTTAACAAGTGGGAGGCACATATGCAAACTGTTGTAATTCCTACACCGTTCACCTGATTTGGATGTAAATACCCTCAAATTAAAGCTGACAGTCTGCAGTTAAAGCACATCTTGTTTGTTTAATTTGAAAACCATTGTGGTGGTGTATAGAGCCAAAAATGTTAGAATTGTGTCGATGTCCCAATATTTATTGACCTGACTGTATGTATGCATGTATGTATGTGTATATATATATGTGTATGTATATATATATATATATATATATATATATATATATATATATATATATATACACACACACATATACAGTGGGTACGGAAAGTATTCAGACCCCCTTCACTTTTTTCAATTTTGTTATGTTGCAACCTGATACTACAATTGTTTAAATTCATTTTTTTTCTCATTAATCTACACTCTGTACCTCATAATGATGAAGTGAAAACAGAATTTTAGAAATGTCTGTAAATTTATTAAAAAGAAAAAACTGAAATATCACATTTACATAAGTATTCAGACCCTTTGCAACAACACTTGAAATTTCGCTCAGGTGCCTCCCATGTCTCTTGATCATTGCAGAGATGTTTCTACACCTTGATTGGAGTCCGCCTGTGGTAAATTAAATTGATTGGAGATGATTTGGAAAGGCACACACACCTCTCTGTAAAAGGCCCCACAGCTGATAATGCATATCAGAGCGAAAACCAAGCCACGAGGTCAAAGGAACTGCCTGCAGAGTTCAGACACAGGATTGTATTGAGGCACAGATCTGAGGAAGTCTACAAAAATTATTTCTGCTGCACTGAAGGTTCCCAAAAGCACAGTGGCTTCCATAATTCTCAAATGGAAGAAGTTTGGCACAACCAGGACTCTTCCAAGAGCTGGTCCCCAGCCAAACTGAGCAATTGATGGAGAAGGGGCTTGTCTAGACTGGTGACCAAGAACCTGGTGGTCACTCTAGTTGACCTCCATGATCATATATGCAGATGGGAGAAACCTACAGAAGGACAAACATCACTGCAACACTCCACCGATCTGGGCTTTATGGCAGTGTGGCCAAACTCAATCCTCTCCTCAGTGAAGACACATGAAAACACACTTGGAATTTGCAATAAAGCACCTAAAGGACCCTCAGACTCTGAGAAACAAGATTACCTGGTCTGATGAACCTCAATTCTAAGCATCATGTTTGAAGGAAACCGGCTCTTCTCATCACCTGCAGAGTACCATCCCAAAAGTAAAGTGTGGTGGTAGCAGCCTCATGCTGTTGGGCTGTTTTTCAGTGGCAGGGACTGAGGAACTCATCAGAGTAGAAGAAAAGCTCAATGCACCAAAATATAGAGATAGCCTTAATGAAAACCAAGTCCAGGGCATTCAAAACCTCAGACTGGGCCGAAGGTTCACCTTCTAACATGACAATGACCCTAAGCACACAGCCAAGGCAACACAGGAGTGGCTTAGGGACAACTCTGTGAATGTCCTAGAGTGACCCAGCCAGAGCCCTGACTTGAACCCTATCGAACATCTCTGGAGAGACCTGAAAAAGGCTGTCAACAGACGGTTCCCATCCAACCTGACCGAGCTTGAGTGGATTTGCAAAGAAGAATGGCAGAAATTCCCTCAATCCAGTTGTGCAAAGCTTGTTGCGTCATACCCAAAAAGACTCGAGGCTGTAATTGCTGCCAAAGGTGCTTCAACTAAGTACTGAGTAAAGGGTCTGAATACTTATGTAAATGTGATATTTCAGTTTTTTCTTTTTAATAAATTTACAAACATTTCTAAAATTCTGTTTTCACTTTGTCATTATAAAGGACAGAGTGTAGAGTAATGAGAAAAAAAAAGAATTTAAACAATTGTAGTATCAGACTGCAACATAACAAAATTGAAAAAAGTGAAGGGGGTCTGAATACTTTCCGTACCCACTGTATATACACACACATAATTTGTAACTATAATTAATATAATATATTATAAAATATTAATTAAAATCATTATTAATGTTATATTTATTATTAATAATAATAATAATAATAATAATAATAATAATAAGAAGAAGAAATAAATAATAAATAAACAACAACAACAACATGTAACTACAACAATAACAATATTACATTTCTAAATAACAATAAAACTCATTATTATTAAACAAAATTAAACAATGAAAAATAAAAAAATCCATAAACTAAAAGTTTATTATAAAATAATTTATTGTACAGTTTATTGTACATTGAAAATGAAGTTTGGAAAATTAAGCCATAAATATTTGTATTTTAATTTTTCAGTACAAACATTAAACCATCAAATGTTTATTTTGATTGAAACCGGCAGGGTTTTAAAGCACTACGCCATATTGGTATCAATCATGCAGCCCTGTATAAAGCTGAATAAAATGGTGAATAACCTAAAAGTAATTGTCACCATTTATAGGATATAAACAACTTTTCCTTAAACATTCTGAAAAACTGATGTTGAAGAAAAAAATGTCAACTACCCATTTGCAGTTTACAGCTTGTATTTACAGTTCACACTGACATGTAGGTTTTTGGCATGTGACTGGTGTGAGCAACCAATCAGAAGCAGTGAAGAGGGCAAGTGGCAAAGCTGATTGGTGGAGCAGCAGGACGTGAGGAATCAGGTTTAAACGCTCCGTCACACACAGACTCTATGAGTGACGCTTTAAAGGGGTCAGAAACTTGTGACACTTCAATAAAAGCTCTTTCTGGACTGCAGTGAAAATTACAGTCGGTTTTTATGGAATAATAAATTGAGCAGCTGCTTGAAGTCGGACCCCTTCAGTGCACTCACTACAGACAGCAGCGCAGAGAAAGCGGAGAAAAACACGAACGCTTCAGACTTTTGCACCGGAGCCGCTTCAGAGCCGCACAGGCTGATATTCTTACCGGACGCTGCTGTATCTCTATGCATTTCACTAGAAGGGGCAGTTTCCGATTCGCACCTGGGACGAGTCTTTCTCAGATGGAAACCCTTGCGAATGTCGGCCAGGAGCTGATCGATGATGCAAACTTCGTCCTGCGGCGCCGGGCCTCTACGGACTGACAGAAAACATGTTTCTATTAGAGAGCTGAATGAAAAACAGCTGCATTTTTTTGGTTGCAAATACTGGAAGTGAATATATAACATCTGGTCCCATTAACGGTTCATTAACATAAACCATTTTAAATGTAACTATTAATTAATATTGAAATATTAATAAATGTTTTTAATATTAAAACTGAATTTTTTAATATTAGTTAAAAACAATAACTATTTATAATTTTAGAATATTAAAAACAACTTTAAAAATGCAATGTTAGTTAAACATTACTTTAACTTAAAATACTGTAATTTGTAACTTTTTTAATTAAAACACTTCAGTATTACACTTTATAAAATTTTGTACTATTAAAACATTGGTGTTTGATTAAAAACACTTCAATATTAAACTTAACGAATATTAAAATGTAATAGTATTACAAATTTGTTTAATGTTAAAAATGACTAATATTAACTATTTTAATATTAATTAGAAACCATTAATTTTTAATTACAACTTTAATATTAACTATTAATTAATATTAAAACATTTTACTGTTTGTTACAAAAGTTTTCAATACTAAAAACAACTGTTGTTTTAATATTAATTAAAAAGCATTAGTTTTTAATTTAAGATGGCTAACAATTAATTAATATTTAAATATAGTATTAAATAAAAAAATTGTTTAAATGAATAAATGAATTGGAAATGACTAATAAACAACTATTTTAATTAAAAAAACACTTTAATTTTAAACTTAATGAATATGAAATTATTGTAATATTAAAAATATTAGTTTAATATTAAAAACAACTAATATTAACTATGATATTTTAATATTAACTAGAATTTTTTTTAAATTAAAATGACTTTGATATCTATTACATATTAAAATATTTTAATATTAATTAAATTAAACATTTGTTTTAAATTGATAAATGATGCAGCCGTCTTCCTGTGGCACTGAGCCTTTTCTAAATGAAAACAGATTTCTATTAGTGATGTGAACTGAAAACTGGAAATACTGGAAGTGAATATGTAACATCTGATCCTGGTTTATTAACATCTTTATTCTACAGCGTACTGAAAAACTGAATCCCCAGCGTAACAGCAAAACAAGCCCTGTTTTATCTGCACTGAATGTGATGAGAGAGATAACAATACAATACAAACCTTATAAACAGACAGGAATTGTTTGTTTCGACTCACTTATCTTTCCATCTTCTCCTTTCTGTCTCTTGGATTCCTCCTCCGCCAGCTGCTGCTTTCTTTTCTCCGCTTTGGCCGCTTGTTCTTTACGGATCTTGTTTTCCTACAGAAGGAACAACATTTCTTGACTTCTGTTATGTGAACAAACCACTCTGTGTTATTTTATTAAGGATATAACATAATACTTTTTATTATTTTATTTTTTATATTTTTTGTTTTAATTGGAATGTCAGTTAAAAAGTTAATCATTTTATTGATTGTTTTATTTTAGTTAACATTTATTCAATTAATGTACTGGTTTTTAGATTTTCAGTTAGCAAGAACCATGCATGCACTGCCATTAAACTTGATTTTTACATTTCCTGCGACCTTAACGTGCCTGCCACCACCAACCTTACAGAGCTGCTGTTAGTGATCAAAGCCATGTGTGATCAATTAAAAATCACTCTAATATTAACTATTCATTTTAAAATTAATAAGTTCTTAATATTAAAAACTATTTCACTTATAACTATTATTTTAATACTAATTATAATACTATTTTAACATTGTTTTTAATTAAAATTACTTTAATATGAATTAAAAATAGTTCTTAATAGCAAAAGCAACTTCAGTATTAACTATAGTTAATTTAACATTATTAAAATATCATTTTAATATCAATTATATAATTAGCAGTTTAATTAAAATAACTTTATTAATTGATTTTAATATTAATTAAATTGGTTAAATATTAAGAACAACTTGAATATTATAATTTTTATATTAATTAAAAAAAAAATTCTTTTTTTAAATTAAATGCAACTTTAATATTACGTAATATTAAATTTAAAAAGACATTCAGATGTAATATTAAAAATATGTGACCCTGGAGCACAAAACCAGTCATAAGTATATTTGTAGCAAAAGCCAAAAATACATTGTATGGGTCAAATTTATCGATTTTTCTTTTATGCCAAAAGTCATAGTAAAGTAAAGATCATGTTCCATGAAGATATTTTGTACATTTCCTACCATAAATATATCAAAACTTAATTTTTGATTAGTAATATGCATTGCTAAGAACTTCATTCGGACAACTTTAAAAGGTGATTTTCTCAATATTTTGATTTTTTTGCACCCTCAGATTCCAGATTTTCAAATAGTTGTATCTCAGCCAAATATTGTCCGATCCTAACAAACCATACATCAATGGAAAGCAAACACCTTCTGAGGAGACTGAGAGACGCGGAGAAGAAAGTCTCTTCATCACGTGTGAAGCTCTGGACCAGCTTTCAGATGATCTATAAAACTCAATTTCCAAAAATTGACCCTTATGACTGGTTTTGTGGTCCAGGGTCACATGTTGTCATTAAAAAAATATTAGTTTTTAAGAGTAAAAGCAACTGTAATATTAATAAATTATTAATATTAAAAGTTTAATATCAATAGAATGTTTTTAATTATCATCATTATATTATACTATTCTGGTCTTTAATCCGTCTCACGTCTCAGTTGAGGTTAGCGTATAATAACGCTCACGCACCTTCAGGGCTCTGATGAAGAGCTGGCGGAAGATCTTGACGGTGCTGAAGAGCTCATCCAGCGAGAGCTGAGCCGTGTCTTCACACAGATACTGAGCCAGATCACCCTTCCTGCTGTCGATGTTAGAGAAACGCTGGTCCAGAGCTTCACACGCCGTCAGGTTCTTCTGCACAAACACCGCAGGAACATCAGGAACACCACAGAGCTGGAGAGAGCAGCTGTTTTCAGTCTAAACTGTACCTCGATGAGCCCTGAGAACTGCTGCTTGACGTCCTCCAGCGATGAGGAGACTTTCTTCTCCGCGTCTCTCAGTCTCTTCAGAAGGTGTTTGGTTTCAGCCTGAATCGAGTCCAGATTTACGCTGAAAGAACGATTGAAAGGTGATTGAGAAACCACTGAAGCGACAGCTGATCTCGTGACATGCACTCACACTCACACACACACACACACACTCACTCACACGTTTGTTTCTGTGAATTGTGGGGACTTTCCATAGACTTATTACTTTTATACTGACCAAATGATATTTTCTATCCTCTAACCCTAAACCTACCCCTTACAGAAAACCTGTTTGCATTCTTACACTTTCAGATAAACAGCATTTACTATTTTTAATCATTTTTTCCCCTCGTGAGGACCACAGGCCGGCCCCCACAATGTCAGAAATTTCAGGTTTTACTATCCTTGTGGGGACATTTGGTCCTTACAATGTAGCATAAACAAGTACACACACTGATTTACACACAAGCTGTTTTATAGGCTATAGACAAAACATATGATCTATAATCTGCTTTGTAAAAAAAAAAAAAAAAGAAAAAAAAAAAAAAGGCCTTAAGATGTAAGGTTACTGTACATCCAGCCTGTTATGTTTTAATCCATGTTCAAAACAGTTTTTCTGTAAACAAATTCTATAATACGAGTCCAATCTACCATGACACAAGGCTCGCGGTCCAGATGGATGCTGGGGTGCAGATGCGGTCCGCCTTTTGAATATCAGTTATAGAAGTATTTCAGGATAAAAGATTCAAGTTGCTTTTAAAATTTTCACGAGTCCTTTTCCTGGAGTTGAGTCAAGTCTAGAATTATTTCAGGTCGAGTCTGAAGTCAAGTCTGAAGTCTATAAAAATGCGACTTGAGTTCGAGTCACTAACTCGAGTGCCCATCTCTGTCACACACACACACACACACACACACACTCAGATGATCTATTGTTTTACCCGGCTGCTTTCTCACAGGCCTCGATGTCGTCTGGAAGCTTCAGCAGCTCTGGATGGTTTAATTCAGCTTCCTGGAAATCACAAGATCCACAGAAACTCAGCGCTGATCACAGAGAGCAGCAGGAGGAGCGCTTTTAAGAAAGCAGAGTTTAACTAGAGTGATTCATCCAAACATATAGAGCTTTTACCCGCTCTCATGTCATTCTGACCTAGAAAAACTATTTATTCTGCCAAAGGGCACATACAAAAAGGATTAAATAACATGATTATTATAAAGTGCTTGAGTCATAGGAACTATGTTTATGGTGCTTTTTTTGTCTTTTCTTGGAGCTTGACCGTATAAATCCAACAGTGACTGAGATTATATCAACAAATACAAATAACAAATAATTAATATTTTAATATTAATAAAAACATTAGTTTTTAATATTAAACATAACTTTTAATATTAAAACAATTATATTTACTAATCAATATTTAAAAAAAATAATATTTTTAATAACTTAAACATTTCTTTTTGATTAAAAATGACTATTGCCTGTTAAAATATTTTAATATTCATTAAAATATTTTAATAGTACAAACAACTTTATATTTATATAACTATATTTAAAAAGTGTTCGTCAATTAAAACATTTTTTAATTAAAAATGACTATTGACTTTTAATTGATATTAAAATATTGTAATACTACTTAAATAGTTTTTAATATTAAAATGAACTTTAATTAGTAAATAATTCAATATTAACTAAAAACATTACTTTAAAATTATTGTACATTACTATAGAAATTATTAATTAGACTACTGCCTATTGATCAAAATATTTTAATATCAATTAAAATTATTTTTAACATTAAAAATTACTATTTATATAACCATAATATTAAAATGTTAAAAATTAAAATCAGTTTAAATTAAAAACTTTAATAAAAAATAAAACAATTTAAAAAACGACTACGTACTTAATATAAAAGAAATTGTAATATTAAAATATTCATTTTTATCATTAAAGGCAACTTTAAAATTGACTATTAATGTTAAAATATTTTAATATCAATAAAAATAGTATTCTGAGGTTCTGTCTGACATCTTTGTTTCGTGAAAGGAAGTCATACAGGGTTGAAACAACATGGTAAAATAAAAGTAAATAGTGACAAAAACATTTTTTGGGTGAACCTGCACCGAAATTACAAATATAAATGAATACCAACTAATATAGCTTCAGTTATTTTAGTTCTTCAACAAAGAAATTGTGTCTTATTTTATTTCAAGTAATGAAAGGGTTTTTTTATGGTTTTAGTTTTCTTTGAAGAGTTTTCTTATTTTTTTTTTATGAAGTTTAAATTTTAGTTTGAGTTATTTTAGTACTTCAGCTTAAACTAACTGAAAATGAGAAATTTTGCTTAAGCAGCTTGCTGAAATAAGGGTTTTTTAATACACTTTGAGTTAATGTTCATTTTATTTAGAATAATGACATTTTTTAATGGTTTTAGTTTTGATTTTAGTTAACAATAATATCCAAGACCGCATTTGTAATTCTAAATCTAATAAGTTTTAATAAGTTTTCCCATCTAATATTTATATTCTACATTTCAATTACTGAAATAGTTGTAGTCATAAATAAAGTGACTGACGTGTGTTGTAATATTGTACCTCCAGGATGTGATGTAAGAGTGTGATGCGGCTCTTGTTTGCTTTGGTTTCGGTGAGTTTCAGCAGGGAACTGATCTTGAATCCCTCTGCGTTTCCCGTGTGGCTTCCCTGGCAAGAAGGAAAAATTGACAAAATGAGGAACTAAGACACTGTAAACACAGAAAACAGTAAGTTTCCCGGGTGATTTGGGCGTTAGAGCCACAGACGCCTCCTGATCGCCTGAATCTCTCTCTGCTGCTCAGAGACCAACAAAATACAACACAATGACTCACTCAACTGAATCGGTTTGTCTGTTTCTCCACTTTTTGTGTCTTCAGTCATGTTTACACGACGCTAGCTGCGTTTCCATTACCCTTCAAATTGCACAAATTGAAATTGCGAATTGAAAATACGCCTAACTGGAGGAAAAAAAAAAAAAAAAAAAAAAAGTCCATATATCGCAAAAAAGTTTACACGCTCGCATGAGGTGGCTTTTTAGGCAATTCGAAAAAGGAATATTTCACAAAACTGCAATTTTTTTCGCATTTACAGGTCACATGGCACAAGTAGAAAGTCACCGGAGCTGATCAGGGCGCTCTAGTCAATGCTTGTGTTTCTGTAAAGACACACGCATACGTCTCCTTTGATTCAATATAATGGCAAGTGCAGTGGCTGCGATATACATAAACCTACCAAAACCCTTTATTTAAAGAATATCGATAAAGTTCTGCACAAATCTGTAATGGAAACGCAGCTACTGTCAGCACTACCACTGGCTTAGCTTGCTAGTTACGACATTAACTGAAATAAGCAAAAAAGTATGATGTTTACAAATAATATATCAATATTTCCATTCCAAAGATAACATCCAACACAAATCTACAAACACATTGAGGTGAGGTAACCGGTTTACCGCTAACTAGTGAAACACTCCATTAATATGACGAGCTGCAGCTCAAAATACATGTTAGATCAAATAAATAACAGAGAAATGATTGTTGTATGTGATTGTATTAGTCTATATCAGGGCTATTCAATCATCGGCCTGCCAATCATCTTCATCCGGCCCGAAAGAAGACGGTATTATCGGTCATACGCTGAGACCCTTCAGACAAGCACAGAAGTAGCATTTCAACGGACAAAAATACACACAATTACGTCAAAATGCTTGGTTTTGGCAAGTTACCTTGTAAACAGTCTTAAACAACTAATAAAGCCCTAAATAACCGTGAAGAGTTGTGATATGCGATATGTGTCAGATCCGCGATGTGCATCAGGTTTTAAAGGGAACAGAGCTGCTTTTAAAGTGAAACCAGCTGAAGTCTGTCATTGATGGAAATCAAATAAAAAAGAAAAAGAGAAATCACTCGACTGCTCTAGTTACTGATTAACTTTTGTAGCTTATTATTGAATAAAGATGAATCTATATAGTTTATGCATATACAATTTATAGTTTATATGAAGATTGTTTTAAGTTCACTTAAATTAAGTCATTATTTAGAGCCTATTAAATGTTAAAAAATAATGTCTTTCAATTATACTGTAATGCTGAATGGCTATAATTAATAACTATAATTGAGGGAAAATGCATTTAATAGAGACACCAGTATTGGTAGCCTATCATTGATACTGGTCTTCATTAATAAGGCTACTTAGTAAAAGTTAACATTTAAAATATACAATCTTTATGTTGCTTCTACATTAATTTAGAGATTCCGTTTGAAATTATGATAATAAACATATTAATATGCAATTAATCAATTAATATTTTTTTTTAAATCAGTTGACAGACAGCACTACTGTTAACCTTTTTTAGATCTTTGTGTTGGTAATATTAGTTCATTTTAATGCTGAATATGCATTTCAATTTAATTTCTAATTTTATAGGCCCCCCAGAAAGAGATTGGACACCCCCCACCCCTTGCCCCCCCTTCAGATTTTCAATTCGATAATCCGGCCCTCAAATGAAACTAATTGAACAGCCCTGGTCTATATAGAGTGACAGTCAATATAAAAAGAGCAGATGAACACAAAACAGCAGAACAACAAACTTAAAGAGGGTAAACTTTATCGTTCAGCTGAACTGTGCTTGTATGTTTTAAACACTTCGGCTCTTATATGTTCTTACTCCACACATGTATTAAATGTGCGTCCTTGAAAGCGGCTATTTCTTTAACTTCTCAGGTAAAATCAATGATGTGACCTTTTTCAGATGTGGTCAAAATTACAACAGTGGTTACATGCACATATTTCATTGTTTAATCAAAACTATTGCTAGGGACAATTTAGTCGTCGCTGGATATTTTCATAGCATCTCTACTAAATTCTACGGCTTTGATGAAGATTTCTTTGATTGCGATAACTTTTTAAATTGTGATTTTCTTACATAGTTGAGAAAGTTTCCAACGTCGAGGATGAGTTTGCAGAAACTGGGCAGCAGTGAACTTTTCCTGAGATCTGCGGGCGACACACACTTTACTGAGTTCAAAAATGAACTTTTGGGTGCATTCATTAATTTTGCAAAAATATTAATTCTGTGTGCACTAATAAATACTGTACATTAACAAAAATGTGTGAAAAACATTAACAAATGCATTGATGTTTGCAAAATTTAGTCTGAACATTCTGTGAAAATTTTTCCAGTGAACTAAATAAAACAAACTAAATAAAATACCTGAAACAAAATAAAATACACAAAAATAAAAAAACAAAACCTAAAAAAGACAAAAAAAAATATATACACATAAATACATAAAATAAACAAACAAAAATGCACAGAACAAAAATAAAATATACAAAACAAAATAAAACAAAAACTAATTAGCTAAACAAATAAATGGATAAAATAGAAAAATAAAACAAACAAAACAATAGATAAATACAAAAAAAAATACACAAACAAAACATAAAAAATACATACAAAACAATACATTAATGAATAAATAAAATACAAAAACAAAAATAAAATACAAATCATTAAACAAAAATGAATTTTAAAAAAGTGATCTCTCGCATGTTGCACAAGAATCTCACTGAACGTGTCAAATCTTAAACTGTCCGTTACACTTTGCTCTGCTGAAGATCTTTAAGAGCAGAGCGGTTTTAAGCAGCAGCGGTCAGTCGTGGTGTGTACTCACTCTCACAGGCCGTCTCCACCAGCTCCACCTTGGGCTTCAGGATCTCCAGCACAGACAGCGTCTCCTCACACAGCAACATGCATTCGGTCCTCAGCTGGTAACTGAAGACAGACCAAATACAAACTCAATCCTTCATAATAACTACCTCATGCACATACGTGACCCTGGACCACAAACCAGTCATAAATAAGCTTTCCATTGATGTATGGTTTGTTAGGATAGGACAATATATGGCTGAGATACAACTGTTTGAAAATCTGGAATCTGAGGGTGCAAAAAAAAAAAAAAAAAAAAATCTAAATATTGAGAAAATCACCTTTAAAGTTGTCCAAATGAAGTCCTTAGCAATGCATATTACTAATCAAAAAATAAAGTTTTGATATTTACGGTGGGAAATTTACTAAATATCTTCATGGAACATGATCTTTATTTAATATCCTAATGATTTTTGGCATAAAAGAAAAATCTATCATTTTGACCCATACCTATTGCTACAAATATACCGGTGCTACTTATGACTGCTTTTGTGCTCCAGGGTCACATATAGTATTAGAAGAATGTGTGAATTTGGGTTTTAGTGACACTTTACCACGGTACAGCCAGCAGTAAGAGGTAAAAGCGGTCCACGTTGGCCAGTTTGTCCGGATCTCCTTGAAAGGATTTTAAGTTGTCAATCTGGAGAAGCAGAAGCAATAAAGTTAATGCAAAACACTCAACTGACCATAAGCAGGATAGACTGCAGATTTACGCTGATGCATGTCAAAATGACAGAAAACACCAACTGTGAGCTTCGTTTTCATTTGCAGCAAGGTCTATGAATGTGAAATACTTGCAAATTATCATATTTTACGGGAAAGTACCTCGTGTTTTTCCGGAAGCAGTTTTAGAAGCTGTTTCAGGGACTCAACGTCAAATTTCGAACAATCTCCTTTCTGCACCATTGACACAAACTCTTCATTTGAGCTGTTTGTGAGTGAAACAGACAAATAATCTTAAACGTCTCGTCACAACATCACATAAACACACGCTAACCAATCCAAAACATCTGATCTTACCACTTAAACTGCTTCAGAAAGATATTCAGGTTCAGATTCTTCTTTGGGTCAATGAAGGAAATCTGAGAAATAGGAGAAAATTCTTCAATGTTTATGTGTGACTTATTCATCAGTCATGTTACACTACAGGCCCTATGATATCCGTTTTATTTTTTCACAAATTCCGTCTATTTATTTATTTTAAATCTGTTTTTTCAGGATTTGCTTATTCTTGTCTTATTCTAATACACTGATTAAATGTAAGCATTTTTTAACTATAAAAGGTGATGCATACTTTTTAAAAAATGGCTTTATAATGGTAAAAATGCCTATGAAAGGTTAAAATCAATTTAAACCTATTGACTATCACACAGAATATGAAGAATATTAAAAACTTCAGTCAGCTGTCCACAGATCTGAAGGATGTCTCACCTCCTTGGGCTCTTTCTTGAGCGGTGCGGCCGGGCTCTTGTCTTTGGGTTCGGCCAGCGGCAGACAGAAGAGCTGCTCGATGCTGCTGTAATTGGGCTCCAGCGGAGAATCACTCGTAACAGACGCCCACATTGAAGGACCATCTATGAAAGAACAACATATCCACAATCAAACATGCAAACCAGCTTCAGTCTCAGATGTCACACTCATAGAGCGGCCACTGGACAACATATACTTTTTATGTTTTGTTAATATTTTATTAAATTTTTTTTTTTATATATTTTCTGTTTTCATTTGAATTTTAAAGTTTTAGTAATCATGTCATGTTTGTCACTTCTATCATTTTATTTTTTATTTGTAATTAAAAAAAAAAAAAAAAAAAAAAAAAAAAAATCTACATATTTGCAACTAGCTAAAAAAAAAAAAAAAAAAAAAAAAAAAAAAAAAAGTTTACTTTGTTTTTTATTTTTAATATTTTGAATTAGGTTTTATTTTTTATTTTCAGTTTTCATTTTAATTTCAGCTAAAGCTTTAGTAATTGTCATGTTTGTCACTTTATTTTATATTTGTAATTTATTAAATGTCTATATATTTGCAACCAGCTGCATTTTTTTTGCATTTTATTTTTGCTAATATTTTCAATTAGATTTTATAAAAATGTAATTTTGTTTGTCATTTTTATATTTTTATATGTCATTATTATTGTGTTTGTCATTTTCAATGTCTATGTAATTTGTATCGAGTTTGTTTAAACTAAACAAGCTGATTTGTTTTTTTTTTAAATACTTTATTTTCTTTCTATTAATGTTATTTCAAATAATGATTTTACATGGTTTTAGCTTTAGTTAGTTATATTAAGCCTGGCGACTACATTACATATTGAGATTGTCATGCGTTTGGCACAGTGACAGCGCTGCATGTTCTCAGTTCATGAGTTCTCTGGGAGCAGATCTCACCGGTGACGGCTCTGGAGTTCAGCTTCTGCCAGTTGAGTTTCTTCATCCGCAGCGTGGGATGCGGGCCGCTCCTCACCGGCGCCGAGTAACACTGGCCAACCGGGTAAAACGTCTGGGCCACGATCACACCACCTGCTCCTGGAAGAGGAGGAGGAGGAGGTGCACCCATGCCAGGTAAAGGAGGAGGTGGTGGAGGACCTGCAGAAGGCATTCCTGGAAGTGGAGGAGGAGGAGGAGGAGGAGCTCCCATTCCTGGAAGAGGAGGAGGAGGTGGTGGAGGAGGAGGGCCGTTTAGACCTGAACCTGGAGGAGGAGGAGGAAGAGGAGCTCCCATTCCTGGAAGAGGAGGAGGAGGAGGAAGAAGAGGAGCTCCCATTCCTGGCAGAGGAGGAGGAGGAGGAGGTCCAGCTCCTGTTTTGAGAGGCACTGCTGAGATGGGAGGAGAAGCTATGCTGGGCAGAGGAGGAGGAGGAGCAGGTCTGGTCTTTGTGGAGTTGTGCGGAGGTTCCTGGTTTTTGGCTGGTTTGCAGGAACACTCCAGTGTGTCGTCTTTGGTCTCCGTCTGAACGGCTTGATTCTTTCTTTTGGATTCGTAACCATCGACCTCATAAGAGCCTTTGGATGATACCTTAGAGAAGACGAGACGCTGCAGGACCTTCTCACACGAGTCCATCTCAGCTGAAAAAAAATATCACTTTGTGAAACCATCACATTTCATCAGTACATCACAGGAAAGATTGAAACCTTACAAACAAACAATAAACAAATAAATAAACACAGGAAATGAGTAACTACAAGTAAATATTAGCATGATTTAGTGATTAATTTGATTTTGTTCCTTATAAGTTTGTTTATAAACAAATGTATAAGGAAATAAATTAAAATAAATTAATAAATAAGCAAGTAAATAAGCGAAATTAAAATGCAAATATGTAAGTAAATAAAGTAAATAATTAAGTGTAAAGTTAAATAAGTAAATAAATACATTAATGCAAATAAGCAAATTAATATACAAGAAAATAAATAATGAAGTAAAAAATAAGCAAGTTTACAGCAAGCAAGTAAATAAAAGACCATAAATAAAAATAATTAAATAAACAAGCGTAAATAAATTAAAATGAATAAGGTAAATAAGTACATAACTGAAGTTAATATACTGGTAAATAAATAACATGTTATTTATAAATAAATAATAAATTAAGTAAATAAGGAATGGATATATGTAAATAAGCAAGCAAATATAAAAGACAACAAGTAAATGATCAGGTACATAAGTAAATAAAGTTAATATATAGGTAAAGTAGTAAGCAAAGTAAACAAGTGAATTAATATGTAAATAACTAGAAAAAAGTAAATAAGCAAGTAAATGTAAAAGGAAATAAGACTAAAATTAAATAAGCAATTAACAAATTAAATATGTAAATATTATATAGGTAAAAAGTAAATAAAGTACATTTATATATGTAAATAAGAAAGTATATACAAACAAATAAGTATAAGTAAAAAAAAAAGTAAATAAGCAAGCAAGTGATGCATGAGTAAATAAATATAAAACTATAAATAAAAATAAGTAAATAAGCATCTAAATAAGTACAAGTAATTAAATAAATGCCATGGTATTGAATGATTGCTGTATGTCACAGTAATGCCACAGAATATCCAAAAAATAAAATAAACTTTCTTAGTGAGTGATTGTGCCCCTTAGTTTAAAAAAAAAATAAAAAATAAAAAAAGGGATCTGTAATATTGACAGACAGCCACAACGTTTCAACATTTGAGAATAATGTAATATGTTAGATTGTTGTGATCTCCTGATCAGACCCAGAGAGAGACCAGACACAGAAGGACAGTTCAACTATTCACCAAAGCACTAATAATAAATGGGTCAGTATTTCAAACAGAATCCATTCTATGAGAAACGGACCGGAATGCAGAGAGAGACTCACAGCTCTGAGCGATCAGTATGGCCCGGTTAGCGAGCGCCTCCAGCGCCTGCCAGATATCCGTTCGCTCTGGACCCAGCAGCAGCAGCGCCTGCAAGACGGACAACAGCTGCAGAGACGACGGGAAACTGCTCACCTGAAAACACACCACACACCAGCCCAAGAACACAGACAGATCAGCACAGATCTGGAGGATGAGCAGTGACCACCACAGAATTAACCTGCACTGTTGTGCACTAAAATATACAGTGGTGGTCAAAATGATTAGAACACTAGTTTTCTCAGCAGCTAAAAATGCTTTTAAGTCAGTTATTTCCATCTTTTGCTGTAGTGTGTCAGTAGGAAAGTTCAGTTTACATTTACAAACATTCATTTTGCCATTAATTGCAATAATCCAGATTTTTGTTTGCACAAGGAGTCTGACACACAGAGATCTGATCTCATCATCAATGACATTTACATTTAGTCATTTAGCAGATGCTTTTATTCAAAGCGACTTACAAATGAAGACAATGGAAGCAATCAAAACCAACAAAAGAGCAATGATACGCAAGTGCAATAAGTCTCAGTTAGCTTAACACAGTACACTAGCAAGGTTTTTTTAAATTATATAATAAATAAAAAGAAAACAGATAGAACAGAAAAAGAACAGACAAGCTAGTGTTAGTTTTTTTTTTAAATAAAGAAAACAAGCAGTTAGTAAATGAATAGAGGGCAAGTCTAAAAGGGGCAAGTTTATTTTTTTAAATTTTTTTTTTTTTTTAGAATAGAATTAGAATAGATAGTGCTAGAGTTAGAGGGTCAAATAAACATGAAGAAACAGAACAAACTGAGACAGACTAAATCCAGAAGAACTGTCTCTCCAAGACGCTTCAAGAACCCTACCTGCAAAGCTACAGTACTGTTAAAGGTTTTAGGCACTTGTGTAAAAATGCTGTCAAAAATAATGTCATAAATACATTTTCTTTATCAATTATTGACTAAACTGCATCAACATTGTGTGTGAGCATCCTTTGTGTTTAAAGCAGCGTTTGCCCTCGGTGCACTTGAACAGTTTCTCAGGAGCTTTGCAGGAATGTTTCTTGAAGCATCTTGTAGACAAAATGAATGTTTGGAAATGTAAACTGATATTTCCTACTGACACTACAGCAAAAGATAGAAATAACTTAAAACCATTTTTAGCTGCAGAAAATACTAGTGTTCTAATCATTTTTTCCACCACTGTATGGGACAAAGATGAAAAGGGTTTTTCAAGCATCAAAACCATAAAAGTTTAATACAGCTTTTATATTAGAATGTGTCCTGTTTCGTTTTACTTTTTGCGGAGCAAAAAAAATATTGACTATCATACATTTTTTCCATGATTTACAGAAGAAAACAGCTAAAACGTCATTCAGTGTAACACTTTATATGGCAAAAATAAATAAATAAATAAATAAAAATCCTGTCAGGCATATTTAGAACAAGAATTATTAGATGACATTAAAAGACTCAAAATACTAATTAACTGTCTTTGCCACCATCCTAGCAATAGCTTTCTTCATTTAAAATCTAATAACATTTTGTATGATCACTTATTCCTTTTGTATATTTGAATAAATACAGGTCAGAATAAGTATGTTGTTTCACATTTACATAAATATGTGTTACGCTGAATGACGACGGAACATTATTTTTACCCATATTTTGACATTTTATCTATCATTTAAAACATTAAAGTAAACACTATTTGCATTTATTATACTCTCTATGTATATAAAATTAAACGGGATGTCTTGTCTGACCCACTTCTTAAAGAAACAATAATAATATTTTTATTTTTAAAGAATATCATACAATAAGGATATTTTTCATCCATGTCTTAATTCATACAGTTTTGTTTTGCAGCATCTTATTTGAATTAAAAACAAAAATGCAATGTTTTGTTGTAAATTATTATTATTTTTATTTATTTGATTACATTTGATGATAAATTTGTATTAAATCATAAGACACAGAATGCAGAATTTAGGGAAAAAATAAAATGCATTTCATGCCACACTAAATTTAAAGGTTGGGAACAAACAAATTATGTTTACATTCATTCTCCAGGTCAGACAAACATGTGGAAAGCATTTCCTTCCCCATTAATGGTAAACAACTAAATCATATTAAATGGAAAAAAAAAAAAAATTCATATAATAATAATCTTTTTGGCATTATGGCTGATCCCTTGCTGCGCACCTTGTTAAACAGAGATGTGAAGACTTCCTGATGGTTGCTCATGTCAATTCCTCCATAAAGCCTCAGGAGCTCGTCCTCATCCTCAGCCATGGCCTCTTCAAACGCTTCACACTGGATGATCAAGTCTTCATCATCTTCTTCTCTAAAACACACACACACACACACACACACACACACACACACACACACACACACACACACACACACACACACACAACATCTCAACTTGAGCTTGATTGCATGTTTAATTTCCTTTGCTCAGTGTGCATTTCTACTTTGTTTTTCTGTGCACAGTTGCACATTTCAATGAATTAAACATAAACTCACCTTAACTTCGGCAGCAGGTGAAGCAACTGTAATCCTGGTAGATGAAAATAAACATAAAGTCCATGAATATACCATAAACAATGCTCAAAAACATCTAGTGCTCTGTTGGAAAGCTCAGTTGTGTTAAAGCACAAAACAGGAGGCGTGTGCTTGAGTGACAAACAGGTGAATGCAATTAAGACCTGATCACTTCTGTTAGCACTTGCATGCTAACCACACTACTCATACTAGTTTTGCAGTATGCAATATGTATATTGTGCACAGTTCAGATGACCTACTAAAATGGTCCAAATGTGCAATAAACAGATGTGTTATTTTAGTATCATTGAGGTACTATTTTAGATTTTATTAATAAGGGCTCTGTTCAAAATAGCATACTTGCATGCTACTCATACTATTTTTCCAGTATGTAATATGAATATCATGCACAATAGGTTGCACACCTAGATGACCTACTAAATTGGTCAAAATGTGCTATATACAGTAAGAAACATTATGTGATCAGACTGCAATTTACATAAAAAAAAAACTAATTTTTTTCCAGGAAAAAACTTAAAATGAACACAAAATTATAGCATACAACTGTTTGAATGGTTGCACACTACATGATGTTTCACATGCTGTTTTAAATAAACAGCAGGCAGCATTCAGTGCACACTGTGCAGTATGCAGTAAGTAGTCTGCAAGTATCTATATTCCATGCTAAGGTCATGTTTTGATTAAGGACTGTGTTCAAAATAGTATTCTTCCATACTACTCATACTATTTTTGCATCTACTAAATCAGTAAGTGCAACATACAGTAAGCCACAACAGTTTACAACAGTTTTTACTCATGTGATCAGACAGCAATTTACAGAAATAACACTAAATTAAAGCATACTACTGTCTCAATATTTGCACAATGCATGCTGTTTCACGTACAATTTTTAATAAATATCAGGCAGCATTCAGTGTACACTGTGCAGTATGCAGTAAGTAGTATGCTAGTATTCCATGCTACAGACATGTTTTGATTAAAGACTGTTCAAAATAGAATTCTTCTATATTACTCATACTATTTTTGCATCTACTAAATTGGTCAAAATGTGCAGTACACAGTAAGCAACAACAATTTACAACAGTTTTTACTCATGAGATCAGACTGCAATTTACAGAAATAACACTAAATGAAAGCGTACTACTGTCTCAATATTTGCACAATGCATGCTGTTTCATGTACTATTTTTAATCCATAGCAGGCAGCATTCAGCGTACACTTTACAGTATGCAGTAAATAGTATGCCAGTATTCTATATTCCATGAAAATAAAAGCATACTAACTTCTAAATTATTGCGTATTGCCTGCTATTTCACATGCTATTTTTAATAACCAGTAGGCAGTATTCAGTGTACACTGTGCAGTATGTAGTATGCTAGCATTCTATAAAAGCTGTGTTTGGAATAAAAGCTGTGTTCTAAATAGCATACTTGCATGCTACTCATACTTTTTTTGCAGTATACAGTAAATAAAAGTTTAATGTACTATTCACAATATTACAGGCAATTGCAGACAGTACAAAGTGCATAGTATGCAGTATCTAGGTTTGACGTACCAATGAACTCCTTGCGCATCTTGTCTCTCTGGCGCAGGTTGTCGGCGCTGAAGATCAGGGCGTTTATGACGCTCAGAAGGGTCACCATGTAAGGCACATTATCAGTGGATTGGAGTTCATTCATGATCACACTGAATCGATACTGCTGCATCTTCACAGACTGTTAGACAATCACAAAACTCGCATCAACACTAATGTCATGCAGACTTTATATTGAGCTTATTTGAACATGCAGGCCCTGTCAATCAAAATTAGTGCTTTAAAAATGATAAAATATGAAGTATAAGATTTCGCAGAATATCTCTGGTTTAAGTTCAGTTAATATAACTACCACAACTAATTTGTCTTTTTTCAATAACAAGTTCCTAAACATTCTTAAATCAAGGCACATTTACTTGAGATGGAAAATGACAAGATATTAAGTTTTTTTTAAAAATAAATAAATAAATAAATAACAGTGAGTTTATCTGCCAAATAAATTTAATTCAACAAAACAAGACTAACAAGATTTTTTTTCTTAAAATCTCATTAGTACATTACAGACAAAATGAAATCTAGTAAGTAAATAAATAAATAAATAAATAAGCAGATCGATATGTAAAAAAAAAAAAAAAATCTAAATAGGCAAGTAAATAAGTAAAGAGATAAGTACATAAATAAGCAAATATTAGTGCTGTCAAACGATTAATCGCATCCAAAATAAAAGTTTTTGTTTACATAATATATTTATGTGTACTGTGTATATTCATTATGTATATATAAATACACACACATACAGTATATATTTTGAATATATTTACATGTATATACATTTATATATTTATATTCTTATATTTTATCTTATTTATAAATATATTTAATATATAAACAATTTTTTCTTAAATATATACACATGCATGTGTGTGTATTTATATATACATAATAAATATACACACTACACACACATATATTATGTAAACAAAAACTTTTATTTTGGATGCGATTAATCGTTTGACAGCACTAGCAAATATATAAGCAAATAAAAATAAAAAAACATCATAATATATGCCAACTGGGTAAGAAAGAAAATATTCATGAAAACAAAAATTATTTTAAGCAAGTATTTAAGTATTTTAAGTAAATATAAGTACGTAAATAAATAAATAAATAAATATGCCAGCAAGCAATTAAAAAATAAAGTAAATGTATCTTGATTTAAGAGTATTTAGATATTTGTACTGGAAAACCAGACAAAAACACAGAAAGAAAATAGTCTTTTCAAAACATTTTTTTTTTAGTACAAAATGACACTTTGGCAGAAAGAATAAAATTCCTCAGTCTATTTAGAAGCTGCAGTGTGTGAAGTTTTGTGTTTTTACCCTCATGCAGTCACACGATATATTAAGAGACTAAATCCATCACAAACAGTCGCATTTGAGATGCATGTTATCTGTCTCAGCTAAGCACTTCAGATCACCAGGCTTAAAAGACACTTAAAACTCGCTTTCTGACCTGATATCAATCCCTTAACTCAGCCAGACGGAGAAGCATGAATCATACAATCATATAAATCATATGCACACTTGCCTTGTAATGGTCCAGAGCGTCTAAAGCGAGTCTGTGTCCCTCAGAGGAGAACATGCTGAGGGCCGCCAGCAGCTCAAACACCTGCTTCTTCACCATGGTGTTGGACGTGTCCAAAGCTGGAGAGAAAGAGAAAGGAAAGACAGTGTTTTTAGCTTCCTCCTCCATCATTTCAGCTTCCTCCTCCATCGTTTTGTCCCTCTCCACTTTTAGGAGCTAATTTTTGGGAGACGTAATGTGAACTTTGTACTTCTGATGGTTAAAAAAAACAGCCAAAGCATGTGATAGGTGTGAAGATTGTGCAATGCAGATACTGTGAGCAATGCTTTGGAGGAATGTGTGTTTTCTGAATTTATCTTGTCTACTGAACAGTGCACAGTTTTAAAGGAGCAGTTTGGCCAAATCCTTCTTTCAGATGAAGAAACAGCAATTACGTGACTTTGACAGGCTCGTTTTTGGATTATGAACACATGTTTCATCAAAAGAGAAGCGTGAAAGAAATTAAAGTGAATTAAGAAAAATTATGAGATTTTTGGCATAAAAGAAAAGTCGATAATTTTGACCAATACAATGTATTTTTGGCTATTGGTTTTGCAGTCCAGGGTCACATATATGCTCAGGTGTTTTGCATATCAAACATGATACAGTAGGAGTTATAGGGTTGAAATAAGACAGTAAGAGCGTCTCTACCCTGCGACAGCTTGCGCACGTATCCCTCATTATCCACGATGAAGTGAATCCCAGCGGACGAGTTCATCACGGCTCTCACACAGTTCACACAGGTCAGCTGCAGCAGAGCGTCTGCGATTCGAGAGCAGCCGCGTCCCGACAGACGGTCCAGGGCCTCCAGCAGCAGGTCCAGCCCAGAGAGCTCCAGGAACTGCACCATCCAGGCCTGGTCGCTCTTCTCCAGACGCTTCTTCAGGCCCGAGTAGTTGACCACGGTGGGCACCTGCAGCAGACGGATGCACAGCTCGGCGTCTGCGTTCTCCAGATTGGCCTCCTGCGAGCTGTCCGAGTCCTGAGACGAACCCAGTCGACCTCGCACAGCCGCCCACTTCTTCTGCGCGCCGTCTGATTTCCCAGACATGATGATGATGATGATGATGATGAAGATGAAGATGAAGATCGAGGGAGACGCTGAGAAGGTAAAAAAGCAAGAATTTAATTAAACACACAATGATAATTAGATTCATTTAGATGCACTACAGTACAACCCACCAAAATAAAAGAATGGTTTAACTTGAAGAAATCGTGACAGAAATGTATAACTACTGTACAGCAAAAAGTACTTCTCAAAGCAATAATAATAATAATAATTATTATTATTATTTATTTATTTATTTATTTTTACAATAAACAATTATTATTATTATTATTATTATTATTATTATTATTATTATCATTATTATTAAAGTTTTAAATAAGTTGCTGCGGAATAGAACTTGTATACTGTGGAAATTAAATCAGATAATAATAATAATAATAATAATAATACAATTTATTAAAACATTACATAGATTTATTATTATTATTATTATTATTATTAATTAAGGTGCTGTGTGACAGAACTTGTATACCATATAAATTAAAACAGATGGAAAAATATATTTTTTTATGATATTAATAATAAGAACTTCTAAAAAATATTACATTAAATTATTGTTATTATTATATTATTATTAAAGTGCAGTATAACAGGGCTTGCATTCAGTATAAAATAAAACTGTTTATAATAATAATAATAATAATGTTTTAATAAATTGTATTAATATTTTTATTTTTATTATACAAAATATCATAAAACCAAGATATTTTTTCCTCTGTTTTAATGTATACAAGTTCTGTTGTGCAGAACTTTTTTTGACAAAAAATAAAAATGTAAAAATATTTTATTGTAAATTGTTATATTTTCAAGTGACTACATTTTAAAAGCTTGACTAAATTGTTAAGGTTTAAAGAATTAATTTCTTTAGACCATTTTTGATGGAAAAAATCGTATTAAAACATAAAACGCACAATCCAGGATAAATAAAATGGAAAACTGAAATTAGGGGAGAAAAAAAAAAAAAAAAAAAAAAAAAAAAAAAAAATCAATCAATCTGATTTCAAAGAGTCCTAAATTAAAAGGTAGCCGATTCTGTGAAGTTTATATTCATTTTCAAGGTCTAACAAACATGCAGAATGCACTTTTCCCCATTAATGGTATGAAATAAATATCACAATAAACACAAATTATGAATAATATGGAAATAAATACACCCCAACCCTACCTTCATGAAAGAGTGTCATATTCTGTGCTAGAATAGAGTCATTAGAGCACATTTGTAGCTGGTGAAACATAAAGCAACATCTGGCAAGCATAAAGACACATGATTTGAGGAATAATTCACATCATAAAACACTCAAGCTAAGCAAAACATCAACACTAGGCTTGAAGATGCAGGAAGGTCAGAGCGTCTATCAGAAACGCCCATATTTAGAGGAAACGAGAGCCAAGTGTCACAGGAAGGAAGGCTTAAACAGCAGCTTTAACACATTCTTCAATCCAGAGGAATGGATGATCAGTTCAGACTTGCTAAACTCAACCCAACACGAGCTTTTCTCGTCTTTCTCCATGTGGGTTCAGACTTTCCTGGCAAGTTTCGTTGTTATTCTTCAAATGAGCTGTTCTGGGATCAACAGACCCAGAAACAGGCTTTCAGTGGCAAGTATTGGCATGAAACTCATTTTAATCACAGACTTGAGAGGTTTTATAGTAACTGTGAAGATTAAAGGTTCTTTTTAATGCAAAATGATTATGTCTATTCTAAAGCAAGTTCAGATCTATTCCACATCACTGTAAGTACACACGAGCTGAAAGCTTTGTCTGAACACACCCTTAAACTCAACAAACACAGGAATCTCTCAGACATACAGACAGAGACGAGATATTCCATTGATCTCACACACAAACGCCAATGCAGAAGGTCAGAAAGTCATACGAGGTTAATGCACAGACCAAAATACACTTTTGGATCAACTGCAAACAGCAGCCTTGAAAACAAAAAACTGCATCAATTAAATTAAAGTAAAAGTAAAGGATCATGTGACACTGAAGACTGGAGTAATGATGCTGAAAATTCTGATGCTGAAAGAATAAATTACATTTTAACATATATTCACATAGAAACCAGCTATTTTAAATTCTAATAATATTTTACAATTTTTATTGTATTTTTGCAGCCTCGGTGAACATGTTAGACCAAGCTACACTTAGTATAAGCTTCTGAATAAACTGTGGACAGCAGCCTTAAAAATAAAACATTGCATCATTTAAATAAAAAGTAAATTAAAGTTCTTTTTGAATTAATATTTTCCAAATAAAAGGCATTTAAATTATGCGATTTTATGTGCACTACCTTTGAGAAGTAAGACTTTATTTTTATTTTTTTACAGAAATAAATACTTTTTTTCATCAAGGATGCATTAAATTGATCAAAAGTGAGAGTAAAGACATTTATAATGTTACAAAAAAAATTCTATTTCAAATAAATGCTGTTCTTTTGAACTTTCTATTCATCTGTGAATCCTGAAAAATAAAATGCATCACAGTTTCCACAGAAATATTGTGCAGCACAACTGTTTTCAACATTGCTAATAATCAGAAATGTTTCTTGAGCAGCAAATCAGCATATTAGAATGATTTCTGAAGATCATGTGACACTGAAGACTGGAAAATTCAGCTTTGATCACAGACATAAATTACATTTTAACATATATTTACATAAACAACAGCTGTTTTAAATTGTAAAAATATTTCACAATTTTTACTGTATCTTTGGTCAAATAAATGCAGCCTTGGTGAGCAGAAGAGACTTCTTTTTAATAAATCAGGTGATTGAAAGAGATTACAAGCGTCTTTCAGGATGCTCACTGACTTATTGGATAAAAAGCACTTCAGTGTATTGTGCATCCATCTGTACATCTGCTGATTCGACACGATCTTCACTTCATATCTGATTATCTTACACAAAACAAACCAGCCCAGCGCTGGAATCTGTCCCATCAGCCACAGCGGGACGTCCTGCAGGGATTTACTGCAGACAAAAGAGCGTTTATGCCACAGCAAAGCTCAACAAAAGTGCCAGAGCGTCTTTGGCACCGGATTCAATTTTCCTTTTTCTACCCCAGTTTGTTTTGACTGAGGGAAAGTCAGAGAGATGCTTTATTTAGCTTGACAGAAATAGTTATTTTAGATGCTTGGTTTGGGGATTGGGCATATTTGGGCTCGTTTGGTCTCTGGATGCCAGTTACTCAAAACAAAGACCCTCAGAGGACAAGAAATGACAAGAAAAGTTCACTTATGACATACTGAAGCACCTAAAGCTGATACAAATCTACAGAAACAGACAATCTGGTGAAATACCGGTCATGCTGTCATGTTAAGTCACACACAGCTGCTCAGATAAGCCAAAAACACTCCCTTTCTGCAGTTTAGAGAACAAATTGTGCAAATGTTTATGCAAGAAGGAATCTCCGCATGAATGCCAGGAATGTCCTTCACAAAGACCCTCCAATGTCTTCAGCACACGGTCACACGCTGCGGTCAGGAAGGAAAGACTTTCACGTGAAGGGAAACTCACAGAACAATACGACTCAATGCTTCTGCTTTTCTCAGTAATGTATACTGTGGTCATTTTTCCTCAAGAGTGAATCGCACAAAATCAAAAAATCAGGGCATATTTTGACCCAAAATCATGTAGATAGAAATAGAGAATTAGACCTTGCTGAAACATATTTTTAGGATGATTATTGTAATGCCAACTTCATGATTTTGATTTCTATCTTGTACATTTTTAAAAATCCCACTGCAATGCTGTTTTTTGGGGGGGATGGAATTGTCATGGAAATAATGTAAAAAAAAAACCCCACATTTTCTTTTAATAATTATTTTAACATTTTGACTTTAAAAATCCCATTGCATTGCAATTTTATGTGATGGAATTGTCAAGAAAAAAAGTCACACAAAGCAAAAGTTCCTGTAATAAATATTTTAACGGTAAAAAAAAACAAAAAAAAAACAAAAAAACAAATCTTACCTATAAAATCATATTGCATTGCTATTTTTTAGGATGGAGTTATCAAGAAAATAGTCACAACAAACACATTTTCCTTTAATAATCATTTTAACATTTTAACTGTAAAAATCTCATTGCATTGTTTTTTTGTGTTTTTTTTTTTTTTTGGATGGAACTGTCAAGAAAATAAATTTCACTTGAGTAATCATTTTAATATTCTGAGTTTAAAATCTCATTGCGTTGCAAATTTTTTGGGGGGGGGGGGGGGGCATGGAATAATCAAGAAAATAATGTCACAAAAAGCATGTTTTCTTTTATAAATCATTCTAACATTTTAATTGAATTGTCAGGAAAATAATGCCACAAAATGCTAATTTTCCTTTAATAATCCTTTTCATATTTTAACTTAAAAAATCCCTCTGCATTGCTATTTTTGTATTGGAATTGCGAAGGAAATAATTTCACAAAAAGAAAAAAAAAGTAATTTTAACTTTAAAAATCCCATAGCACTGCTATTTTTTGATAATTGTCAAGAAATTAATTCACAAAAAAAAAAAAAAAAAAATACTATCATTATATTTGGTGGTGAAATACAACTAAGACATGCTTTCATGAGATTCACCTTAATACTTCAGAGAAGCAGTTAGAAAGTCCAAACAGTCCAAAGGTTATTGAACTGTAACGGCTTCGAGCAGAAGCACAGATACTGGTAAAGCGTCTTCTCTGTGTTGACCTTGATAAAGCTTCTCTGTGAGGTCAAATGCTCTCACGGGTGATGATGATAACCTACATATGAACAACACAATCACGTGTGTTTGTCACAAACCTGTAAACATGAAAGTCACTCTCACTCAGATGATATTTGAGTGAAAGTAGCTCAGAGGAAAGCACAGGCCATAAAACTACAGAGATTTCACATAAACACTCCTGCAAATGACGGCTTGCTCATTTCACTGGAATGTGCGCCTTATTAAGAGCATCACTAGAAATAGTGTGAATTTATCACATTTCCTCCTTTTCTGACTGTCACGCTTACACGACACAATCTAACGGGACAAACAGCAGCCGTTTCCTGTGAAATGCAAATAGGCCGTTTAATAACCACTTACATAAAATGACATGGATCGTGCCAGAATGATAACAGCATGAGAGCAATGCAGTTTTGTTTCTGAAGACTGGATGCATAATTCAGTCTAACCAACCTCTCACTTTATTATCATCAACAGGAATCTAGAGAATTAGACATTATTCAGAGCAATAAAAACCAGTTTAATAGCTGGAAAAAAAATAAAAAAATACCATAATGCATCGCATGAGATGCAACTTCACAAGCCTCTTGCTCATAATTATCATTATATACACCCATAAGCCCATACTTGCCTTTTACTGAGTAAGCAGACACACCTGACTACACTGGAAATCAATAATTACAATAAACGACCTGTTACTGACAAATGAACACATTACTACAGTAAAACTGCAATCATGTGGTTACTCACCGGTGTCTACAAAAAAAAATGAATCAAAATGACAGATTGTGAAAGGTTTTTATGCTATTTTCCTTTAATAATAATGTACAAATTTTGACTTTAAAATCATATTGAAATACTATTTTTGGATGGAATTGTCATGAAAATAATGTCACAAAAAACATATTTTCCTTTAATAATAATTAAACAATTTTGACTTTAAAAATCATATTGCGTTCTTATTTTTTGGGATGGAATTGTCATGAAAATAATGTTACAAAAATCAAAATTTCCTTTATTAATCATTTTAAAATGATAACTTCCTTAAATTCCTATTGCATTGCTATTTTTGGGGGATTGAATTGTAGTAATTGTGACCAACAGTCCACATTACTACATTAAAACTGTAATATTGTGGTATCACTCATCAGTGTCAGCAAAAAAAAAATATATATTAAAAAATTTAAAAAAAAAATGAAAAAAGAATCAGAATTACAGATTGTGAAAGGTTTTTACACTGTTAGAGGTCGCATATTAATTTACTGTTGTAAAAATATTCAGAACAAATACTGACAAACTTAAAATGATTTGCAAAGTTGAAATACGATAAAACAAAGATTATGTACATAAGAAAATACAACTTAATTTTTTTTTACTTGAAAACGTCATGTTGAATTCAATGTGTTACTTGTCTTTTCTTTGTAATTAATTGTGAATTTACTAGCAATTTCTGAGTGCAAATTGTTTCAAAGTCAATCCTACAGCAATTATTCTTGTATATTGTCAAAAAACATGAAAACAAAGGTCTCAAACGCCTGATTTTGTCTCTTTTGTGCATCCATGATGAAACAGGGTTATTATACAGAGCAGATCCATCTGATGCAGCTGCATTTCAGCAGAACATCTGCTTCATATTAAGACTCTTCCTCAACTCCAGCACTAACATACACTGAGACTTCAGAAAGCTTCTCCTCCTCCACATCTCATCTCCTCAATATATCACCCACACTGATATCAGCATTTACACCCACACGGGCAACTAAACCACAGTCTGTGACAAACAGCTGAAGACTGAAGAGGACAGCATCATGAAATCATCTTCACACACAGTAACTCTGACCCTCTCTGTTCACAGACAGACGACCTGCAGTGACACAAACTAACGCGTTCATCACACTGATTTTTATTTATATGACAAACGCAACACTGTTTCCATATTCAGATCAATAAAGAAATCATAACAAAATCTCCGCTGTTTTACCGACAGTCGAGCTTCATCTGATCAAAACATGGCGATTTTTCCTGCTCAGCGCCATATTCACGATGTATAACCACCGATTTAGGAGTACTACTTCTAAGGTACTACTTCAGATTTTTGTCTTAAACTAGGTTTTACTTGAACTCAGATGTGTTTTTATGGTGAAAGCGGAATCTTTCAGAGATTAAATATACATTTGTCGTACCTGTGATTCAGCGGGTGTCCTTTATGATGTGATGAAGAGGAGGCACATTTCGGGCGTCTCTCCTGATAGTTTGAAGTATTCCGGGCGGATGAGGGTGAGATTGTTGGATTGACTCATGCTGCTGCTGACACATGTGCTGACCCCGCCCACTGAGCGCGAGGGGCGTGGCTTAACGCGATACTCCGCCCATCCAAACATTCCAGAATACTGGAGTACTGCATACTGCGAATGTGCAGGAGTATGCAACAACAGACCTTTTAAAGGAACAGTTCACCCAAAAATGAAAGTGTGCTGAAATGTGTTCACCCTCAGGCCATCTAAGATTAGAATGAGTTTGTTTCTTCATCAGATTTGGAGAAATGTGTCACTGCATTACTGTCTCAGCGATGCAGTGAATGCAATGAATGCAGTGAATGGGTGCCGTCAGAATGAGAGTCCAAACAGCTGATAAAAACATCACGATAATCCACAAGTAATCCACACCACTCCAGTCCATCAGTTAATATCTTGAGAAGACAAAAACTGAAACTAATTCATCATTAAGACGTTTATAACTCAAATACGAGTCCATATTAACGCTTCCTCCAGTGTAAAAGTGTTCTGGTCTGAATCAGGAGAGAAATCTGCACAGATCAAGCAGCGTTTACAAGCCAAAACAGCTCTAAACAAATATGTGGCTGGATTTTGATGTGAGAGACAACAGGAGATGGACTTTTTCACTGGAGGAAGTGTTATTATGGATTATCATTATGTGTTCTGATTTTGGCTGGAAGCAGCGGTTTGAAGTTAAAACGTCTTAATGATGGATTTGTTTCAGCTTTTGTCTTCTCCAGATGTTAACTGATGGACTGGAGTGCTGTGGATTACTTGTGGATTATTGTGATGTTTTTATCAGCTGTTTGAACTCTCATTCTGACGGCACCCATTCACTGCAGAGCATCCATTGCTGAGACACTGATGCAGTGACACATTTCTCCAAATCTGATGAAGAAACAAACTCATCCTGATCTCGGATGGCCTGAGGGTGAACACATTTCAGCAAATTTTCATTTTTGTGTGAACCATGCCTTTAGTTTGCATTGTACACTTGTTTGAGTAATTGTGTTGGAAATGTACGTATCCCTAAATTAACTTTAAAAGTGTCAAATCTAATCTGGCTGGTTAGATGGAGAGACACACCCGAGCCAACACAATGTCATGTTGCAACTCATATTACCAAACTGTGTGGTTTAGAAAAAGATGATTAGGAGGCAACAGATTTTCCTCCAGATTTAATTATATTTTTTGGTTTACCAAATAATTAAAATCTTATTTAAAACCAACATGACTGGCTTCTAAATCTCTGCGACTGATCAACAGTGATCTTGTGCAGTGATTTGATATTTTTATGAAATCCACCAGCATGTTGATAAATGAGATTCTGCACGTCATGCACGTCTGAGAGATTCAGTCCAGCGTCAGAGCGTCCAAGTTCTTCTCTAGACAGAAGAAAATCTGATAAACTGACAAACAGGAGCTGAATGAACACAAGAAGTAGTGTCACTCACAGCTGACACATGCATGCATGACAGAAAAAGAGAAGGAAATGATTTCTCCGCCTATACAAAGAAAATCTTATGATTATGAATCAAGTATGGTTTTATATGCAAAAATGCAAGATCATATTGGCATGTTTTAGCAAAGTTTAGATTAGTTAATTCTGTTTATGCCTAAAAAGTGTTCATCCCTCCATGCAACAGGCAGCAACAGTGTGTTATAGAGCACTGGCAGATATAAACATGATAAATTAATACACTACAGTCAAAGGTTTTTGAAGGTTTTTGAAGATTTTTAACGTTTTTTAAAGAAGTCCCTTCTGCTCACCAAGCCTGCATTTATTTGATCCAAAGTACAGCAAAAACAGTATAATTTTTTTTTTTTTTTTTACCATTTAAAATAACTGTTTTCTATTTGAAAATATTTTAAAATGTAATTTATTATGTGATTTCAAAGCTGATTTTTTTAGCATCATTACTCCAGTCACATGATCCTTCAGAAAGCATCATTCTAATATTCTGATTTGCTGCCCTAAAAACATTTATTATTATTATTATTATTATTATTATTATTATTATGTTGAAAACAGCTGAGTAAACTTTTTTCAGGTTTTTTTGATGAATAGAAAGTTCAAAAGAACAGCATTTATCTAAAATATAAATCTTTTGTAGCAGTATAAATGTCTTTATCATCACTTTTGATCAATTTAAAGCATCCTTGCTAAATAATACTGACTGCATGCTTTTGAATGATATAGTGTATAATGTAACAAAAGCTTTTTATTTCAGATAAATGCTGATCTTTGGATCTTTCTATTCATCATAGAATCCTGAAAAAAATGTACTCAACTGTTTTAAATAATAACAACAACAACAACAACAACAACAATAATAATAATAATAATAAAAATAGTCAGAAATGTTTCTTGAGCAGCAAATCAGCATATTAGAATGATTTCTGAAGGATCATGTGACACTGAAGACTGGAGTAATGATGCTGAAAATTCAGCTTTGATCACAGAAATAAATTACAGTTCAACAGATATTCACATAGAAAACAGATATTTTAAATAGTAAATAGTACATTTTAAATAGAAAAAAATATTTCACAATATTACTGCTTTTATTTATGAATTTTGGATCAAATAAATGCAGGCTTGGTGAGCAGAAGAGTATTCTTTAAAAAAACCCATTAAAATCTAACTGTTCAAAAACTTTTGACTGGTAGTGTACATGTAAAATCATAAAAATATGTTACTTAAAAATAAAATAAACATTAACTGAAATAAAATAAAATATAAAAAAAATTATTTAAGCAACATTTCTCATTTTAATTTAGTTTAACCTGATGTGGTAAAATAGCTAAAACTAAAACTAAAATGAAACAAAAAATAAAATAAAATACGTATAGAAACCGATTAAAAACACGACAGGCTTTCTAAAATAAAGGGATTGATTTGGTCGTTCATCCCTGCCTGAGGGGGCGCTGCGCTCCTCCTGCGTTCACATCTCAACAGACTCCAAGTCGCTCAGAAGAAGTCTTTAAACTGCTGCTGAGGAACCCAAGAATATTATTTCCTCGCATTTATTGTTTTATTTAGTGAATTAAATCATGGCGTCAACAAAAGAGATTTTAGAGATGGATCTTTACGCTTTATTGGGGATTGAATCGAGCGCAACAGAGAAACAGGTGCGTCAGTCTGAGAGCTGCATTCATGAGTCTTTCTGTCAATAAAGCAAAGATTAATAATCATGTATGAAAGTATACACAATAACAATAAAATAACAGCATAACGGTATCGTTTCTGTCACACGCGGAGCTTATAGAGGGAATGTTTGGTGTTCAGAATACGACTAGATAAAACTGAAGTGTTTAGATCTCAGAACATGTTTGAAATCAACACATTACTGATTAATTCCTTTGTTTACTTTAGGTTTTGTTCATTATTTTATTTTATCCTCTACAACAGGCTTATAACGACATACTTTTGTGTGTTTTATATGTTTTAAAGATGGTTTTAGACGTAAAGACACTCATATGGCCTGTTTTGCTGATTGATTTCAGTAAGTGAACACAGATGTTGAAGACAAGCTTTGCAAATAATATGGTCTGGAACGAGAATGGAGTTATTCTGAGTGTAAAATGTTTGAGGAATCATTTGTCACTACAGTACAGAAGTGAATGAGGTAGTGTGTGTCCAGCAGGTGGCGCTGCAGGTCAACAAATGACTGTCCTCAGAGTCCTCCAGTCAATCTGTGTGTCATTGAAGAAATGTCCAGCTCAGAATTTCATTCAATTTTTTTTTTTTTTAAATTCAATTAAAATTAAATAAAAAATAATATTATTTGAGTGAGTATATAATTAATATCAGTACATTACATGTTTATTATATAATATAATTAAGAATATGATTATATATTAATTATGTTATAAATTATATATTTTTTGTATTTATGCAGTTATTTTATAATTTATCAAATGAAATATTTAATTTTCTGTATTATAAAGTTTTTATCTTCAATATTTTCACTATTATGTATATTTAATATTATAAATTATATTATAAATATAACATTTTATCTATCTATCTATCTATCTATCTACACACACACACACACACACACACACACACACACACACACACACACACACAGAGAATACTTACATACATATATATATATATATATATATATATATATATATATATATATATATGTAATGTATGTATAATTAAATGTATTGTAAATTTTGATACACTGACTGTGTATTATGTGTACATGATAGACATTGTGAATATTGTGCATTCTGTACATTGTGATATACATACATGCTGAAGACAGAGGGATTTTATACTTTATATATGTGTAAATAATATTATTTTTTAAAATATAAAAAATAAAATAATAGCTTATATATAACTAATTTTATATACAATGTCGTAAGTGTAGTATTTTAATATTTACATATATACGTTATTAAAATTCTATAAAAATTATATATATATATATATATATATATATATATATATATATATATAAAAATTATAAATATATATATATATATATATACTGTATATACATACAGTGGGTAAAATAGGTATTGAGCACGTCACCATTTTTCTCAGTAAATATGTTTCTAAAGGTGCTGTTGACTTGAAATTTTCACCAGATGTCAGTAATAACCCAAGTAATCCATTCATACAAATAAAAATACAAATAAGTTCAGAAGTTAAGTTCTGTGTAATAAAATGGAATGACACAGGGAAGAAGTATTGAACCACTGAAATGTATTTAATACTTCGTACAAAAGCCTTTGTTGGTAATGACAGCTTCAAGACGCCTCCTGTAGGAGAAACTAGTCGCATGCATTGCTCAGGTGTGATTTTGGCCCATTCTTCCACACAAACAGTCTTCAAATCGTGAAGGTTCTGTGGCCTCTTCTATGAACTCTGATCTTTAGTTCTTATTTTCTATTGGATTCACGTCGAGTGATTGGCTGGCCGTTCTAGCAGCTTTATTTTCTTTTTCTGAAACCAGTCGAGAGTTTGCTTGGCTGTGTTTGGGATCATTGTCTTGTTTCATCTTCATCATCCTGGTACTGTAGCTGTTGGGACTGAAGCAGCTAATATTAATTTCCACTGACGAGGGGCAGGATTGCTTTCTAATTACTGATAGATTTCAGCTGGAGTCTTGGTTTATCATGCCTTTTTGCACCACCCTTTCTTCATGTGTTCAATACTTTTTCCCTGTGTCATTCCATTTTATTACATAGAACTTTATTTCTGAACTTGTTTGTTTTGCTTTCTTTGTATGAATGGATTACTTGGGTTATTACTGACATCTGGTGAAAATTTCAAGTCAACAGCACCTTTACAAATATATTTATATATTAAAAATGGTGACGTGTTCAATACTTATTTTACCCGCTGTATAAACTAATATTGTATACAGTTAATGTTATAAGTTTAGTATTTTAATAATATACATTATATTAAAATGATATTAAACGTTATATATTTAATATAATTTTAATAAAACAGTTTTTGAGGTGAATAATGAGCTGTAGATGTTCATGGCAGGTTTCATGATATTCACTCTGTGCAGAATATTTGTGTGTTTTTTGTGTGTGTGTTTTTACTCATGAATCCAGACAGATGTTGCATGAGTGCTTGTGGTTTAGTTGAGCTGTTCAGGATCTGTTCTGCTAACTCACAGTTGCTGGATCAATCCCGGTTCAAAGGTGTTTGTTTGGTGCTGTATAGAGTTTCTGTGATGCTGTAATATCGTTCACTGAGCACAAATCATCTAGCTGTGGCTTTGAATAGATGCTAATGAATAAAAGTAAATGTCCAGAGGGACGTTTGGCCCGTCAGTGCTGGAGTTGATGTTTAAAAACCCTCCAGCTCCAGCTCAATCCTGACAAAGAGTTTATTAGGTTACAGACATGAATGGCGTTCCTCCACCAGCCGTCTGACTTCTGTCCAGCGCACGCATCAAACGTCTGGAACGTCAAGCATCTTTAATATCTTGAGTAGATGCAACTTTTGCAGCCATTTTCAGTTGTTGTATTAAATTGTGGACTGTGAAACTAGAGACGACATGCAAACTGCAGATAGATCCGAGTCTAGATAAAGACAGAGCTGCGGTCGGGTGGATGTTTGTTAAAGAGCCATTTACTGATCATGTCTCACAGACAGAAAACACAGGGATTTCTGGGATTATTTTAACCCTCTGAAGCCTGACATATGAAATAATAGTCAGAAAATTCACACTCTTTTAATTGAACGGTTTATTGAAAGTTTATTCAAAATATAAATAAAAATAAAAGGTTTGCATATTTGTTTTTTGTTGAGAGTCATATTTGATGCATTAGGCTTTTATTGCTTGCAGTCATAATTTTGAGATAAAAATACCATAAATATGACAATTATGAGATAAAAACGTCAATTATACACTGTAATAATTTTTTGATTAAAAAAACTAAATTATGAGAAGTCAATTATGAGGTGAAAGTTAATTATGACACACCAAGCCATCATTTTGAAATAAAAGGGAAAAAAGTAAAAGATATGAGATAGAAAGTCATAATAATACACAGGAAAATCTTTTTTTTTTTTTTTAATGGAACAGTTTATTGAAACTTTAGACAAAATATTTTTTAATATCTTTTTAAAAAGTTTGCATGTGGTTTTTAATGCGTGTCATATTTGATGCCTCAGGATTTTATGGTTCATATAGTCTGATATAGTAAGAATATGGAGGAAAAAACAGCTCAATTATATTTATATTTTTATGTATTCATATATATTTAGAGACTCAAACTGAGAAAACATATGCAATTTGGTGCAATATGCAATATTTATATGACATTCTGATGCTTGTAAAATTATTTTTTAACTTTATTTTATTTATTTATTTATTTTCTGTATTTATCTTTAACTGTATTTTATTATTTTAAACTTTTTGTTTTATTTATTTATTTATTTATTATCTTTTTAAACTTTTTTTGTTCTTTCCTTTTATTTTTAATTAATTAATTAATTAATTAATTAATTAATTAATTAATTAATTATTATTATTTTTTTTAAATTTTAATTTTTATTTATTCCCACAATGTATCATTTAGAGGTTATAAGTTGGTTATAAATAATGGTTATAAATTATAAAATGGTGGTGATATTGACAATGATCACAAACTTGATCGATATTAAATCTAATTTTCTTGAGGTCACATTTTACTGTAAACTGAACTCCATTGTGTAGCAATAAACTATTAAATCATTGAGTCAGATTTATTAGGAAGTGTTTTTACGAGTCTGTCGCTACATGTTGAACCCTGGCAGGCATCTTTTCATTAGTATGCTTCATAATGAGTCTAGATTGCAAAAGATAGTGTTGATAAATGGGTTTAGAGAGCAGCTGGACACGTCAGTACTGAGACCAGTTAATACAGACGCCAGAATCAACACGTGTGAATGTGTTTGTGCTGGCAGAAGCGAGCGAATCGTGTGAATCAGTGAGACGCTGCCAGGGCCGCTTTGAGTCTCTGTCAGCTGATAGACAGCGTCTAATGAGAAACACACCATCGTCAACCCGATGAGACGTGCGGTTCACATTCCCAAAGGCTCATGGGAGTTCATGGCATATAGACGTGTGCAGTCTGACATTAATGTGTGCCGTGATTTAGCGGTGTTTGGGTCGGATGATGCTGGGATTTCTGGGTTGCGGTGGATGTGACCGCAGTCTATTGTTATAAAACATCTCTGATGCTTCAGGCCTTCCAGGAAAGCGTGAGCTCCTTGGAGCCTTGAGTTATGTCAAATGTTTTGTATACTAATTTTTTCTTGTGAAATAGCTGCAGCAGAAACAATCGAGAATGAAATTTGATAAATGCAACGAATGGCACGGCGATATAAGGCTGGATGTTTGCGGTGATGGATCTGGATCTGATTCTTCTCTCTCCTCTTTTGCAGATCAAGAAAGCGTACCGACAGAAAGCTCTGTCCTGCCATCCTGATAAAAACCCCGACAATCCCAAAGCTGGTGAGCGACTGAGACGCCAATCCATGAGATTCAAATATGAAGCCCCAAACCTGGGGCCTGTTTCATAAAACAAGTTTACCAAATAAGCCAGGCTTATTTCAGTTAGTCTGACTTATTTTGAACCAAATCAACTGACAATAAGTCAGACTAACTGAGATAAGCCTGGCTTATTTGGTAAACTTGTTTTATGAAACAGGCCCCTGCTTTAACTGACTGACTAAATAAAGAAGTAAATAATAGCTAAATAAATAAATAAATAAATAAATTAACAAATAAAAAATGGAAACAAATAAAGGAATATATTAGTTGATAAAACAAATGCAATTCATTTTTTAATAAATTTAGTCCTAAATTTATTTTTGTGTTTTTATTTTATTATTTTCTGTATTTATTTTAACTTAAAACTTCATTTTTATTCATTCTTTCTTTCTTTCTTTCTTTCTTTCTTTTTTTCTCTTTCTTTCCTGTATTTATTTTTGTAACTTTTTAATTCTTTCCTTAATTTTTTTTGTATTTTAACTTCATTTTTATTCTTTTTAACCTTTAAAAACTTTTTATTCTTTCCACTTGTTTTCTGTTTATTTTTAACTTTATTTTATTCTTTTAAAGGTTTTTATTCTTTCTTGCATTTATTTATTTACTTATTTATCTAAACTTTTGCTCTTCTTTCTTTCTTTTCTTCTAAACCTTTTATTTATTTATTCCCACGTGTATTTTTCTATATTTAAATACACTTATTTATTTCAACATTTTTTTATTTTTGTATTTATTCTTACATTTCTGTCTCTTGTATGATAATTAGGTGGGCTGGACTGGCTTACCATGGTTTAATTGACGCATGTGCTTGACTTGTTGACTTGACACATATATGCTTAATTTTTTCCTTAAAATTACAGATATTTATAATGGAATATTTATAATATTAATTGTTTTTCACGATCATTTCATCACTCTCTCTCATCCTGTGAATACTGTGCTATATGATTATCTAACATCTGTATACTTGCATAGATCAAGCTGTGGTTGTTTTCATTGTTTTTATTGTTTAGAAAATTGTTATAATTATGTTATTAAAATTATTATAATATTACTACATTTAATAACATATAAATAGTGTTTATTTTAATTAAAAAATACTTAATACAAAAATCTAATGTGAATCACTATAAATAAATGAGTATTACGAAAAAGAGAAAATGTATTCATGCATTACCGTAATAGCGAGGAGTTGCTTAATAGGCCTTTATCACACTTCCGCATTTGAAAAGTGGAAGATTCAAATAGTAGAGTAAAAGATCTTCCACTATCAGTGGCTGTGCCCATAGCATGGCATTGTTGTGGATTAATCATGTAGAATTCAGCACAGATACGTCTTCTAAAGACACCAGTCTCAGTTTACAACAATTAATTGAGTATTATGAAACCAAGGAATATGTTGTCACGATATCCCGATGCGTATTTCGTGACTTAAACAGAAGTGCATGAGCCATACTGTATGTATAAAGGCAATTCTTCACAGTCTGATCACCTTATTTCATGACAGAACAGTGAGAAAACTATACAAACAACATATCATATTAAAAAGCATAAGAATTAGCCAAAGCTTAAAACATTATTTACGACTAAAGGCTGTATAGAAGGATTAAATGAAAGGTTTAGGGCAAACTTGTATTAAATATAATGCTCACATTTTTCATGCAGTGACTTTATGATGCAATCCTCAATAATTGCATCAAATTGAAGTTGTTCAAATAAAGAAATATTTCCAGCCCACAGACAATAATTAAAAATAAATTTGATCATCTTAATCGAGTTATATTTTCCGTGATTGTGTGCAATGATTTAATGTCATTATACTGTGAACAAGAACGAGAGGTATAATGCAAAAATAAACAAAATAATATTAAAAATAACATTAAATCAGTCCGAGTATTCGTCTGGCAGTAACTTGAGCTGCGTGCTCTTCATTAATCTGACCGGCAGCGCTGACAGTCGCGTCGCTCAGACTAATGTTACACCTTAAAATGAAGAATGACGTGATACATGGTGTGGAATCGGTATAAATACCCAGTTTTAACATTGACGTTTATTGCATCAATGTTCAGCTAAACTAAATTAGTTTAATTTTCTTCACAAACTGGCATCTGTCCATTGACAATAAAGCAGGCGGAAATTCCTTTACGCTACTAATCGGAGCCGGATGTGACGACACACGGACTGTGATAAAGGTCGTGAAAATAATGTTGCAATTCCATGAACACGTTAACCATTTTTTCCAACAAAATATATCTTACAAAATGTTTCAGTTGATTTTGGAGGGACATTATTTTCATGAGAGTTGAAGCACAAAGCCAACAACATAAAGCCACTGTAGATCAGATATGGTTAAATTCATGGGTTAAACCAGTCAAAAGTAAGCGGGCCAAGACAAGCACAGACTTCCAAACTGAGACCAAACAATCGGGGCAGATACGAGGCAGCATGACATAAGACGAGACGGCCGCAGATTCCAGCACAAGCGCTCAGGGCTGCAGCATGTGGCTTCTCTTATACCCCCCGTGACTCCGTCTGCCCAGAACATGTGCATAATCAATGCTGGGAAAATCATTCAGTGTCAGGAGAAAAGCACCTTGGATGAAGATGGCGTGTTTGAGGGCCGTTTTTTTTTTCTCTGCGGTCTCTGGAGGCCTTCAACAATTCCTGATTAAGTCAAAACTGGGAAACGAGGCATAATGGGTTATGGTGCAGGTTTGGTTTCTCAGAAATCATGGAATATGCAGACTCTCATATGGCCGCTCACGCGAGAGCTGTCCGTCTGCACAGGGGTCAGGCAAAGGTCACAGTACACCGGCGGCAGTTTGGAATAATTAGGATTTTTAAATGTTTTTGAAAGAAGGCTCTTCTGCTCAGCAAGGCTGCATTTATTTGATCAAAAATACAGTAGAAATTGTGAAATTTTTTACAATTTAAAATAGCTGTTTTATATGTGAATATTTGTTAAAATGTAATTGATTGCTGTGGTCAAAGCTGAATTTTCAGCATCATTGCTGCAGTCTGGATCATTATAAAAGGCCGCTAAATTTGGTTATGTCTCATGTAAGAAATTATAGTTATATAAGTTTTTTAAGACCATTTTTGCATTCTGTCATTATTTTCATGACATTTAAGTGCGTTTAACCCCACAAAAATGCCATCATTTTCCAGTCAAATTCTCATTTCCATCACTGTAATGCAAAAGTTTAGAGTTTAGAAAAAAAGTAAATAAAAAATAGAATTCAAATAAAATAAATGTAAAAATAAATTAAAAATAGATATAATTGTTATATTCTATATTAATAAATAGCCTATAATATTCTAAAATTATTATAATGTTATTATTAAATAGTGCTTATTTAAATAAAAATACATTACAATATTAAGAATCACCATTAATAAATAATTACAAAAAAAAAAGAAAAAAAAAAGAAAATATGTTCATGCATTAGAGTAATGGGGAGAATGTGCTTAATTGATTAAAAAAAAAAGAATACTTTTATTCAGCAAGGATGCATTAATTAAATTGATGAAAAGTGACAGTAAAGACATTTATAATGTTACAAAAGATTTCTGTTTCAAATAAATGCTATTCTTTTGAACTTTCTATTCATCTGTGAATCCTGAAAAATAAAATGTATCATGGTTTCCACAAAAATATTGGGCAACACAACTGTTTTCAACATTGATGATAATCAGAAATGTTTCTTGAGCAGCAAATCAGCATATTAGAATGATTTCTGAAGGATCATGTGACACTGAAGACTGGAGTAATGATGCTGAAAATTCAGCTTTGATCACAGAAATAAATTACAGTTTAACAGATATTGACATAGAAAGCAGTGATTTTAAATCATAATAATATTTGACTATTTTTACTGTATTTTTGATCAAATAAATGCATCCTTGGTGAGCAGAAGAGACTTCTGTCAGAAACATTTTAAACTGCCGCTGGTGTACATTTGACCTGGTTTGCGTGTGGACGGCTTCGCTCTGTTAATCACGCAGGTATCGCTGTAACCCGAGCCGCTGGGGGTCGGGGGTCTCTGGGGTGAAAGTGGAGCTCGCAGACGCTTGTTAGTTGAGAGCAGAAGCAGTCACGCCATCAGCGAGTCATTAGGGGTCCAGCGGCCCCTCGTGCGCTGCGGCGGGGACCCGCGTTTACACGCAGGAGCACAGCAGGGTGTCATTAGCGGGAACAGCTTTCGTGAGAGCGCCAGCACCTTGCTTTAATGCAGGAAACAGAGTCAGACTACAGCACTTAATGCTTCAACAATAAACCTGCGGAAAGGGCTTGAAACATGCTATAGAACATAGAAAAGTATAAAAAGACAAAAAAAGATAAATGATATAATATATATATATATATATATATATAGATAATATGTGACCCTGGACCACAAAACCAGTCATAAGGGTACATTTTTTTTAAACTGACATGTATACATAATCTGAAAGCTGAATAAATAGGCTTTCCATTGATGTATGGTTTGTTAGGATAGGAAATGAAAATCAGGAATCTGAGGGAGCAGAAAAATCTAAATATTGAGAAAATCGCCTTTAAAGTTGTCCAAATGAAGTTCTTAGCAATGCATATTACTAATCAAAAATTAAGTTTTGATATATTTACGGTATGAAATTTATAGAAAATATCTTCATGGAACATGATCTTTACTTAATATCCTAATAATTTTTGGCATAAAAGAAAAATCGGTCATTTTGACCCATGCAGTGTATTGTTGGCTATTGCTACAAATATACCTGTGCTACTTATGACTGCTTTTGTGCTCCAGGGTCAGAAAGGGATAGTGTGGGGTAAAATGTACAATTTTGCAGTTACATTAGGCTTTTTCTTTTTTAAAAATTCTTTGGGAAGATTAAAACAACAATACAATTACAATAATAATTACAATAAGTAATTAAAAACAGTTTGATGTAATGTGTATGTATATGTAAATAATTTATTATTATTATCATTACGTGTATTTTAATTATTTGTTTTAGCGAAAATGGATAATGTTGGGTAAAAATGTTTTGCAATTATATTTTTGCTTTTTTAATGGTTCGGAAAAAATGAATACAATGAATAATAATTAAAGACCTTAACATTTACATTGTAAAGTTGTTGAAATAGGTGTTGATATGTAAATGTGTGCAGACACTGAGCTGTTGAGTTTCAATAAATGCACTGGAGAGAAAATGTTGTCATATATAAATAAAAATAAAAATATATAATCTGAGGCCTTTAAATAAATCATCACATCCCATTTGATAAGTCTGCATTGTTTCTTCAGGGATGTTCAGTTGAGTGTTTGAATAGATAGGAGTTTTTTGAAAGAGTTTTTACTTTGTTTTACAATCAAATGAATGTGATTTTTTTCTTCTTCATTGCAGCGGAGCTCTTCCACCAGCTGTCTCAGGCTCTGGAGGTTTTGACAGACGCCGCTGCCAAGGTGAGAATCACCTCAACCTTTTGACATGTTCCTATATGCATCATAAAGCAGAGTTACATTAGATGAGCTCAGTCATTTTGACTCCATTGTTTGCAACAGTATTTGAAGGCCTTCGAGCCAATAGGTCTCCTCGGCTGTATCTAATTTTTTTAATTTACAAAACAGTAGGAGTGCACATAAATTAAATAAAAAAATTACATATAAAATAAAATAATTAAAATTAATCTAATTTAAAAAAATACAAATTTCAGAATTCTAGAAGTTTTGGGAGTGTAATGTTCTTCCAGTAGTTTGTGATTTTTTTTTTTTTTTTTTTTTTTTTAAAGAATTTTTAAAAACTCAGTTTTCTACTTGATAAAATTTTTTAGAATCTGGCGTAACTAGAAAAAATGCATATTCATAATACAGATTCCCATGGCAGTTTCCATGACTTTTCTAGGTGTAGAAATCACAGTTTTAAACACTTCTATATCCATGTTTTCTAGAAACACAGAAAAACCGTTTCTTCAGAGACAAAGAAATGAATTATAATAAGAAATGTCTGATATGTTGTTTAATCCTGTTTTGTCTTATTTGAAATCATTTTAAGTCATCTTGAGGTCCTCTCACGCTGATATAGAAATACTTGATGGTCTTCATCAGGATGTTCATTTGATCATTTGTACATTTGTTTTTCTTTCTTTCAGGCTGCTTACGACAAGGTCCGTGCTGCTAAAAAACAAGCCGAGGAGAGAACCAGAAAGCTAGATGACAAGAGGAAGAAGATTAAACTCGGTCAGCTACTCTTCATCAAGTACACTCATTTCTGCTCCTTTATTATGGGAAAAAATCAATTGTATGGAGGCATGTATCTGCCAAGAAATAAAAAAATAAAAAAGGGAATTGTGTATTTTTACCTCACAATTTAGACATTTTTCTCACAATTCTGAGAAAAAAAGTCAGAAAAGCAAGATATAATCTCATTCCTTGCAATTTTGAGTTTACATCATTTACAATTTTTTTTTCCTGTCACGGAATAAAAATAAAAAAGGTAATTGCAACTTTATATCTCACAATTCAGACTTTTTTCTCAGAAGTGCGAGATATAAACATGCAATTCTGAGAAAAAAGTGATAATGATGACAGTTTGTGAGATATTAACTTGGAAATCAGAGAACAGAAGTCTGAATGGTGAAAAATAAACTCACAATTATAAGAGGAAATTTGCAGTTACCTTTTTATTCCACGGCAGAAAGGTAAAAAAAAAAAAAAAAAAAAAAAACAGAATTATTTGCAAGGAATTGCAAGGGAAAAAATTCAGGATTGCAAATCTTGCAATTCTGAGAAAGAATTGAAAGGAAAAAAGTCTGAATTGTGATATAAATAGTCACAGTTACTTTTTTTTTTTTTATTCCTTGGCAGAAATGGCCTGCTACATGATTGTCTGTGTAATGCGTTTGACATTTTATTGTCTGTTTTGTAGATTTGGAGGCGCGTGAGCGACAGGCAGAGAATGTGAAAGCAGATGATGTTAAAATCACCCGCACGTTAGAAGAGGAGGTAAGAGCTTCATTCGATCTGTGTGAAGTCGAATATAACTCCATTAAGCACTAGTGATTTGTGTGTTGCAGGCTAATTTAGTTGTAAGAAAGTGCTTGTAAGTCCCTCCAAATGTACAGTGTGTTATTTTGGATGCATTTTCTTCTGCTAGAAGATGACTAGTAACCAAGTACAGCTAATATTAGGGCTGGATCAGAATATTCGATTATTCGAATATTCATTCGGTGGGTTGGCATTCGATTTTCAATTTTGAGATTGAAACGGTTCTCATTCGCGCTTGAATATGAATCGCCCATGAGTGAATGTCATGAACGTCATGATTCAGTTCATCTGGAAGAGAAGACAAAAATGCCAAAGACCGGCTGTGTGGCTGTGTGGGAGCACTTTAAACTGAGTGAGGACAAGACAAAGGCAGTGTGCTATTATGTGATTTGAAACTGGCCTCCCACAACAGCACATCAAAATCACC
>CM077251.1:973055-1063055 GCA_039654775.1 Spinibarbus caldwelli | reverse complement strand
TTAATTTTATTTTAAATATTATAAAATATTAAGTTATAAAAATGAATGAATGAATATGTATATCTAAAATATACATTTTTTAGAGTCCATATGCTTATATTTCATATGTGTTTTATTTTGATCATTTTTTGACAATTTAATATATTATAAAATACGAAATTATATATATTTCATATATATATATATATATACTGTGTATATATATCTTGTTTTTTTTTTTACTTTTTAATTATTTTAAATGTATTTTTATTTAGTTTTATTGAAAATAAATGTTAAATGTATTTTAAAATGAAAACATAAACATGATTCACATGCATATGCAGCTTTCTAATGGACATCAATCCTGTTTGGACCTGAGAACTCGCTGACCCGTAATTCTCATTAATGATTTGTTCCTGTCCTTCAGTGTCATCGTTTCGTCTGGAGACTCATATCTATGGAAAACCAGCAGGACTGTATTTCCTTTGGAAAGCTCTCAGTTTTCTTCATTAGTGGATGGAGGGGGACGTTAGCTAATGTGTTTATGTATTTAATCTCATTATTGTGTTCCCGGCTGATCCGAGCATCCCATCCTCCGGTGAATTAGCGTCATGTTTGTGAGCTCGTTCAGCAAAAATAAACACCAGCGCTGAATTAGACGAAACTGCGGCTGATGTACGGTTACATTACGTGAGGTTTGGCTTCAACTCAGTCTTAAATGGTTTTCCCAGCAGTCTCTGATAGATCAGCCCGGGCCGATCAGTGTTTCAGACGGATCTGTGATCGTGTATTTTTCTTTAAAACTCATTCATCTTGAATTTATCAGAGGAGTCTGATTAAACGAGTACAGGCCCTTTAGAGAGCTGATAAATATTGTGTTACAGTTGATTATTGGGCCGGTCTGCTGTAATTGGAACAGTGTGAGTTTGGAGAAATTCAAGTTTGGTGCAACACCTGAGAAATAATATTAATAATCAATATGAGGCATAAGCAGACACTTTTTAAGGGAATCTTACCCAAAATAAAGAAAAAATAAATAAGTCCGGGGAGTGAATTTCGAGTGGGGATGGCGTTCATTTCCAACTGGTTAGGTTTATTTGGAAATTAAAGTGATTTCAATATTTTATCTATTCAAAACACTACGAAAGCGATCCCAGTTCTGCATATAAGCGTAGTGCAATATAGACAAAAACGTAGTGGCATATTTGTGCCTGGTTCACTACACAATACCGTGATTGGCCATAATCACTGCAGACTGCAGCCAATAGAAATGCTTCTCTCTCGGTGCGCGTGCTGCTCCTCAATGGAAAGCAGACTGCAGTTTTTGTCATTCATAATAACAAACAAAGTGTAGAGACGATGTAAATAATATATTCAGTGTGCCTTGTAGGGCTTCATAAATTAATTAAAATGGAAGTTTGTGAGATCACGAACTAATTAAGACGAGTGACAGCTTTTTAATCATTATAAAAGGAGTTTGAAAATGTGAAATAGAATTTATATAACAGTTCTATACATTTTATACAAAAGATAATATTTAGTGACTGACTTCCATTTTAGGAGCACTGTTGTCTAATGGTGCTCGATTTCCTCAAAAAATTGTTCCAAACAAAATCGCAGCTGAGTTGCTGCGCATCTCCAAGCAAACACAGCGCTGTTTCGTTTACGAATTAATCTACGTTTTTGAACAAATTTAGTGAGTCAATGATTCAATGACCCATTCATAAAGAGAGTCACTTGATTCGTTCCTAAATGAATAAGCCGTTTGAACGAATCTACTGAATGAATGATTCAGTGACAAAGACTGTGACTTGGTGCCACCTACAGGCGGTTTCAGTTTCATTTTTAAAGTAAACATTGAGTCATTTAAATTGTTTAATATTTCTAAATTCAAAAATTTCTATCTAAAACATTAATCTCATAAAAAAATCTGTAAATATTCCTTAATGCCACATTTGTGCTCTTCTGTGCCATGCAAAGATGAATTGTTGATGCTGATTTCATTTGACTGGTAACTTATTCTTCCTGATTGTATCTTATTATTTTAATTTTAATTTATTGTTTAATTATTATTTTTTTAAATTTCTCTTTTTTTTGGCACAAAAGATGACATACATTTGATAAAGTTAGAAAAATGGCATTACAAAGGTTTTAAAAAAAACTTTAACAAGTCAAATATCGCCTTATAATGGGAAAGGTTCATTTCTGTGATTGATCAGAAGGTGATCCTATTTTTATTTATTTATTTATTTATTTTAAGTAGGAGCACAAGTGCTGCTGAAAAAGCGTAGAGTCTTTAAGAATGTAATACCTTTTAAAAACTAACTGCAAACGTTTATGCAAAGTGTAAACTATTAAATATAATTTACAAATCATGCAATATTGTATATCATTAAATAAGTGTTTTGAGGGCTTAACTAATCAGGCCAATGAGAGACAATTACTAATCATTCTTCATTTCACTAATCAGTCTTTTTAATTATTATTATTATTAAACACAAGGTGTCATTAATGATGCTTACATTAGCCTATAACATGTGCAAATTCACACACAACGTATCTTTAATTTGGCCATAATTGCAGGTGAAAATATGTAATCAGTTTAATGTTATTATAGTTTATAAAGGGTTTTATAATTAAATACATCCGGAAGGTCATCTAAAATTACCATTATTAGAATCCCCCCAGTGAATTCTGGCCATTTCCACCACTGATTATAGGCAGTACAGTTTAATGCTCAAAAAATGAACCAACCTTGTTTGGACTTGGCTGCGACTTGTTTTTTTTAGATTAAATATGCTCTTTATTTTAGTTGCAGCCATAAAATGACTAGTTTCTTGAAATATTGTAATTGTAAATCCTTGAAAAGATGTAATTATTCATTGTTATCATTGTGTAATGTAGAAGAATGCAGAAGAAGAAAATTCTCTCTGCTTTTATTATTTCTATACAGTGTATGCCATTTATGCCTTCAACAATGTAAATGTTCATGTTATGTATGTTAAAGATACTTAAATATTTTTAAACAGATACATGTTTAATTTCCTCAGTATTGTTGTTCTGTAATAATAGTGGTTTAAGCAACGGAAGTTTGTACTGTGCATTGTGTTGCACACTTCTTGCACACAGCAGGCTTTCAAGAAAAAAGTGATAGAAAAAGTAATGGGGGCCTGTGCCCCAGTAGAGCTTTAGGTATAGCAACGCCCCTGATATACAGTCATGGCCAAAAATATCGGCACCCTTGGTAAATATGATCAAAGAAGGCTGTGAAAATTAATCTGCATTGTTAATCCTTTTGATCTTTTATTTAAAAAATTCACAAAAATCTAACCTTTCATTGGATAATAAGAATTTAAAATGGGGGGAAATATCATTATGAAATAAATGTTTTTCTCTATTACACGTTGGACACAATTATTGGTACCCCTAGAAATTCTTATGACTAAAATATCTCTGAAGTATATTCCCATTCATATTCACAATTTTGAGCACTCCAGGATGATTATGAACATGAAATTATCCAGCCATGGCTTCCTGTTTCACAGAAATATAAATAGGAGGGAAAACAAAGCCCAAATTCCCTCAATCATCCATCACAATGAGAAAAACCAAAGAATATATTTCTGATGTGCAGCAAAAGATACTTGAGCTTCACAAATTAGTGAAGTGGCTTTAAAGGGTCATGAAACCGCAGACTACTTTTTCTGAGATTTTAGCAGAGGTGTTTGTGTTGCACATCATAAAAGACAATGTTAGCATCCGATAATTTTAACTGTTGGAGAAAACTGGTTCATTTTAAGCTTTTTTGCGCTATTTTCATCTTCCGGGTTTAAAATCAACATTGTGTTGACGTCACAATGACGTGGCAATGAACTATAGTACATTTGATGACGCGTCGGTGTCTATTAAATTATTCATGAGACTGTGTTCTTATCCAATGAGAAGACGCTTCGCTTAATTATTCACAACAGCATGTGTTGATTTGCTATGACAGACGCTTTAAACTGTGAGATGACATCGCGTGCATTAACTGAGAGAAATGTTCATGGATCGGAGGAGAGTGTTTGTTTTTGCTTTGTAATAAGAGCGGCACAAACGTGATTCATTCACTTGGTGAGCATAACCGTTTTTACAGCTCCGTGACACAAGCCGTCAAAAGGCTTATATAAACGCAGCAGAACAATCCTTAAAAGTTCTCGGAGGTGCAACACCGCATTCATTTATATGTTTTCGATGCAGAGTGCAAATGGCTGTGCATTTATTTGTGTTTTTAACTCGATGGGAGCGAAATGAAACAGTGCTGAAACAGGGGGTTTCATGACCCTTTAAGAAAAGAGCTAGAGCAGTGAAAATTCCCATTTCCACCATCAGGGCAATAATTAAGAATTTCCAATCAACATAAAATGTTAGGAAACTGCCTGGAAGAGGACATGTGTCTATATCGTCCTAATGCACAGTGAGAAGGAGAGTTTGAGTGGCTAAAGACTCTCCAAGGACCACAGCTGGAGAATTGCAGAAAATAGTTGAGTCTCTGGGTCAGAAAACCTTAAAACATATTGTCAAACAGCACCTACATCAGCACATGTTGTTTGGGAGGGTTTCAAGAAAAATTCTCCTCGCTCATCCAAAAACAAACTCCAGCATATTCAGTTATCAGACACGACTGGAACTTCAAATGGGACTGGCTTCTATGGTCAGATGAAATTAAAAAATGAGCTTCGTAGCAGCAAATCCTCAAGATGGGTTTGGTGAACACAGGGAAAAAAGTACCCCACGTGTACAATGAAATATACTGCTGTATTTTTGATGTTGTGGGCCTATATTTCTGCTGGAGGTCCTGAACATCTTGTTTAGACACATGGCATCATGGATTCTATCAAATACCAACAGATAAAAAATCCATAAGTGACTGACTCTGTTAGAAATCTTATAATGGGCCATGTTTGGATCTTCCAAACATGGCCCATTTAAGGGGAAGTCGTGGCCTAATGGTTAGAGAGTTGGGCTTGTAACCTGAAGGTTGCCGGTTCGATTCTCACACCGGCAGGAATTGAAGGTGGGGATTGTGAATGAACAGCACTCTCTCTGCCTTCGATACCATGACTGAGGTGCCCTTGAGCAAGGCACCGAACCCCCAATTGCTCCCCGGGCGCTGGAGCAATGGCTGCCCACTGCTCCGGGTGTGTGTTCACGGTGTGCGTGTGTTTGTTCACTATTCACTGCTGTGTGTGTGCACTTGGATGGGTTAAATGCAGAGCACCAATTTCGAGTATGGGTCACCATACTTGACAATACGTCACGACTTTTTTCATCTTTCCAACCAGACAATAATCCAAACACAAACCTCAAAAACAACACAAAAATGGGTCACTGAGCACAAAACCAAGCTTCTGCTATGGCCATTCCAGTCCTCTGACCTGAACCCTATCGAAAATGAGTGAGGTGAACTGAAGAGAAGAAGCACCAACATGGAACTGTGAATCTAAAGGGTCTGGAGTGATTCTGGATGAAGGAATGGTCTCTGATCTCTTGTCAGGTGTTCTCTAACCTCATCAGGCATTATAGGAGAAAACTCAGAGCTGTTAAACTGGCAAATGGAGGTTTCAAGAAGTATTGAATAAAAGGGTGCCGTTAATTGTGGCCAATGTGTATTAGAGAAAAACATTTATTTCATAATGATATTTCCCCCCAAATTCTTATTCTCCAATGAAAGGTTAGATTTTTGTGAATTTTTTAAATAAAAGATCAAAAGGATTAACAATGCAGATTAATTTTCACAGCCTTCTTTGATCATATTTACCAAGGATGCCGATATTTTTGGCCATGACTGTATGTCTATATAGTTTTTATTCATTTTTATTTCAAGATAAAAATATTATCCCATAGCCTACCCAAACAATGTGTCAGGTACAGTTTTTTTTTTTTTTTTGTAGATTGCTATCATAGATCTAACAAACACAAATAAATGAAGTAAACTTAAAATGAAAAAAAAAGAGAGAGAGAGAGAAAGAAAGCACAAAATATAACGGAATAAATCATTTACATTCTTACAATGTGTCTCACCACAAGGACTTTACTCCACATCTTCAAGAAATGCCAAATATTTACCCCACCTTCTCTCGTAAACATCTATTTTTTTTTAGTAATCTGTACGATATTTTTTCATATGCTGCCACCAATTCTGTAACCCATTCTTGAAAAGATGGCGAACCTGCATTACGGTGATTTTTACGTTACAGTATGAGAACTGAATGAGAAAATGTCATAATTTTCATGAAAATAATCACAGCAGAGCAGAGAATCTAATTTATGTCATCTTTAAGAAACGTGTTGCATTGATGCTGGTTTTCTGTGTTTGTTTCCCGTCCTCAGCTCAAGTGGAAGTGTAAAAAAGACGACGCCAGCAACGCCGGCTATTCTCACGAATGCCTTCAAAGCCTCTTCCAAAAGGTGAGAGTCTGTAGTTTTCAGAGGAATGGTTTGCTTGTTCTTCAGCTGATGGCTGTTGATGAGTTGAATCTGATCAGCTGGGAGTGAAGCGTGTGAGAGAGTGACCTCGTGTGTGAATGAGCAGTTTGCTGTGGTTAACGAGGTCTGCATGACATCAGCCGTTAAACACTTTTATTCCCCTCGTGTGTGAGCTCCATTAAGTTTTGTAGCAGCGCAGAACGCTGAAGGCAACGCAGCGCACATGCCACCGTTACGGACACGTTTAGTGCCGTCTGGGGACTCGCTGGAAATCTGCTCTTCACATGCAACTAATGACGTCTGATTCAATTAGCCTTCCTCACGCTTCCGCGTTTCTGCTTCCGGATTGGCGCATGCAGGGTAAAATATTTTCTCGTGACTACAATTCCAGAATCAAAGTCTTTCTTTACAGATGAGATATTATGAAAATGCTTGAACTGCTGGTACTTTACTCTACAAAGCGCAAACATTTCACAATTAACTTTTAGCGTCAGCTCGGGTCATCACAAATACACTGAAAAAAATGATTCATTGAATTTGCTAAATGTTTTTTTTAAGGTAAGTGGTTGCAAACTATTTATTTTAGCTACCTTTTTTTTATTTTTTATTTTTTTTTTAAAGCTACATTTAAAAAAATGTAGCTTTTTTTTTTTAAGCTACATTTAAAAAAAAAAAAGTTAGTCAGCTAAATTTGTTTATTTAAATGTAGCTAAAATAAATTTATTGCAGCCACTTACCTTAAAAAAAATTTAGTAAATTTAATGAATCTTTTTTTTTTCAGTGTGCAAGTTTGTTTAATTCTAAATGGTGGCAGTTATAATTCAGTTAGTTTCTGTGCATTATGACTCTCCACATGAATTGTTTTCGCTATAATTATTATTATTATTTAGTGCTGTCAAACAATTAATCGTGATTAATCGCATCCAAAATAAAAGTTTTTGTGTACATAATATATGTGTGTACTGTGTATATTTATTATGTATGTATAAATACAAACACATGCATGGATATATTTCAGAAAAATATGTTAATTTATATATTAAATATATTTATATATAATATAAATTGTATGAATATAAATATATACATGTAAATACATGTACGTATTTTCAAAATATATACTGTATGTGTGTATATTTATATATACATAATAAATATACAAAGTACACACCAGAGGTGGACAGTAGTGAAGTATTTTTACTCTGCTTTTCAAGTGTCTGTACTTTATCAGAGTGTTTTTCTTTAGAAAACTTTACTTCACAACATTCCAAAGCATACTTTTACTGCACTACGTTTCATATTAAAAATCATTTAATACTTAATTACATTAGAAATCTATTACTTTCTTACTTTTACTCAAGTAAAAGTAATTTAAAGATTTACTTGAGTACAAGAAAGTACTACATTATTAATGTTCTTAAATATTAAAGGTAAAACAAAGAACAACTTTTATTTATGAAATGTAGTGCAGTAAAAAGTATGACATTATGCTTTAGAATGTAGTGAAGTAAAGTTTTCCAAAGAAAAACACTGATAAACCACAGATACTTTTTAAATTTACTTGAGTAAAGTAAAAATACTTCACTACTGTCCGCCTCTGGTACACACACATATTATGTAAACAAAAACTTTTATTTTGGATGCAATTAATCACGATTAATCATTTGACAGCACTATTATTATTATTATTAAAGTAATATTGTATCTTCTACGTGCTCTCCTTTGCATTATTAACGTGATGACTTAAATGTATAATGTGCCCTGGGAAATACATATTAAACAAGAGACGACTCGTATTCATGACTCTAAAATGATTAGAGTGAAATGACTATGTGAAATGAGTAAATTGAGATAATATGCTCAAATGTACTGGAAATCAAAGACTAGGGGCCGATATAAAAAGGGATTTGCCGGAGCGTATGGAGCGTTGAGCGTGTTATCTCACGAGTCAGTGGCCATATAAGTTACAAACAAGTAAAATGTTATTTCTTTGTAGATTAAATAACAACAACTAGGAAAACAGACAAAAGAGAAAAAGTAAGAAGCATTATTTGAGAAAAGGGCATACTAATATAATAGCGCGGACCTGGAATGGAACTAACTTTACTCTGCACTGATGTAAACAGAAGACTCGTGAAATGATGGATGATGTAAGACTGTGTTTTGGGCCGCCAGCGTGGGTCGAGGTCTTGGAAACCTCTGGAAACGTCTGGATGTATGAAATAGGCTTCCTTTGGGATGCTCTGCTTTGTCACTGTTGGCAGGTTTTCCCCGTTTCTGAATGTTAAATGCATTCTGCTTTTCCCAGGCAGCCGTAAAACTGATTTTCAGAGACGGCAGATTCTCGGAAACATCTTCCTGACGCTCACGGTTTCTTCAAAATACTGGAACGTGGAGGGGGAATCTCAGGAAAGCTGTGAAGAACAGGCCCGCGTCGTGTTTGAACACAAAAAAAAAAAAACAAAAGAAAGAAATAACAAATAATATTTTGTGTAAAAAAAAAAAAAAAAAAGACAGAAGAAAATAATTTTTATTTAAAGATAAATTTTTAGACCTTTTTTTGTCATGAAAACTGTCATGAAAATGTGACAATAAATCCTTAAAAAGGTGCTAAAATAGATATTATTTTACAAAACAAAATATGTTTTCTGTATAATAAAGTCTATTTTAAGAACATTTTTATTGCATGAGATAAACTGCCATGAAAATTTGACGATTTAATAAATATTAAAAGTAAAATTAAAAAAATAATAAAAATAATTTCAAATATTTTTTTCTGGTCCTATTTGAACAAAATCAAAATAAATAATTAAATTAAAAAAATTATGTTTTCTGTAAAATAAAGCTTAATTTAAGATATTTTTTAGGATTTATTGCATTAGCTAAACGCTCATGAAAATATGACTGTAATAAATTTTTTGATATTGTGGTTAAATATTTTGTGGTCATATTTAAAAGACAGAAATAAGAAATTGTTTTCTGTAAAATAACATCTATTTTAGGATTATTTTTTTTTTGGTATTTATTGCATTAGTTTACGGTCATGAAAATGTGACAATACAATAAAAAAAAGGTGTCCAAAAATAGTTTATTTGACTTTTTTTTGTAGTTTAATATCTGTGGTTAAATTTTGTGGTCATATTTTTAAAAGACAGAAATTAAAAAAAAAAAAAGTTTTTTTTTTTTTTTTGTAAGATGAAGTCTATTTTAAATAATTTTTAAAGGATTTATTGCATGAGCTTAACTGTCATGAAAATCTGACAATACAATAACTCCTAAAAAAGTCCTAAAATAGAATTTGTTTTTCACTTTTCTTTTCTTTTCTTTTCTTTTCTTTTCTTTTCTTTTCTCTTTTTTTACAAATTTGTTTACATTTTGTGGTCATATTTAACCATAAAATAAAAAAAGAAATAAAACAAATGTTTTCTGTAAAATTAAGTCTATTTTAAGAGCTTTAAAAAAAAAATATCTTATTACTTTTTTCATTTTGTCGTTAAATTTTGTGGTCATATTTAACAAAAAATAAATAAATAAAAAATTTTCATAAAATTAAATCTATTGTAAGACATTTTCTTAGAATTTATTGTATTTTCATGACACTTAAGATCATTTCCTCTCGATTCTCATGACTCTAATATGACAAATTAAATATTATTTTAAACTGTAAAGTACACATTCCGGTAGTATTTGTTGTACTGCCTTTGATTTATGCTGATTTAAATAAAACTGTACTTTATTATTATAAAGTAAGACATCCAGACATTTCACCTTTGGGAGGAAAATGTGCATTAATGTCATAACAATAAAAAAAATCCCAATGTTCTTTATATTTTCTTTTAAATTTTGAGGTGAAATGGCCGTGTTTTCATAGCATTGACTCTCAGAATGCTGCTGTAATAATGTTTGAGAGGAATTAAGCGGTTGAATCAGTGTTTAGTCTGGACGTCCTCCTTTCTGAGGGTCAAAGGTCAAATACAGACTCCAAATTCACTCCCAGAATTCCTGATTGTTTTTCGTCGAGAGCAGCAGAAAGAGCTGGAGGAGTGGATGAATTTCTCATGCTCTGAACAGAAATAGAGGCCGTCCTGCTGATTTATGACAGACATTTATAAGCATATAAGACTTGGCAAGAAATGGTTTACTCTAAAAATAGTCAAATTAAATCTGATTCTTCAGGGTCACCGTCCTTCTCACGGTTTTATGTTCTGCTTCCCTGGTTTCTAGCCACACAAAATCAAAAGCAGAGTTTTTTTGCCCATTTTTGCAGCACTCATCATTGAGTTTTAATGATGTTTGCATTGCAGTATGGACACGTCTTGAACATTCTGATATCCAGTAAGAAGAAAGGCAGTGCCGTGGTTGAGTTTGCATCCGCAAAAGCAGCTGTGAGTATTTTACATCTCCAAATACACAACAAAACAAAACACTGTTTTTCTGTTTTATCATGCATCATTTTCAAAATATTTCAGCCGCGTATTGAGAAGAATCTCATCAAAACATATTGGAGGGTCATATAACAGCCCAAAATCAAAGAGGAGTAATCCATATAATATTATTTAAAGACAATTATTTCTGGACAAATTTCCCCCAAAATGAGTCTTTAATTTTTTTGTCTAATATTTTTAATGGTGATTTTCATTAGATTAAAAAAAACAAAAAAAAAACATATATATATATATATATATATATATATATATATATATATATATATATATATATATATATATATATATATATATATATATATATATAGGAAGAGTTTATTTGCCAAAACAGATAACTCAGTTTTTTAACATTTTTAAAAATCATTTTTTTTGTTATGTTATCATGTTTTTATTGTGTTTTATTGTGTTAGTTAGCTGTATTTTTTATTTATGTTTTACCTAATCAAAATAACCCAACTGCAGTTTGATTAAGATTAATTAGAATGCACAATGAAAAAACAAAAAATTGTTAAAAACTGAGATATCTCTTCATATATATATATATATATATATATATATATATATATATATATATATATATATATATATATATATATATATATATATATATATATATTAGTGCTGTCAAAGTTAACGCAAATTCATTTTAACGGCACTAATTTTATTAACGCGCGATTAACACAGCATGCATTTTCTGTTCGACCCGTGGCCTAACCCGTACTACTATAGTTGGAGAAATGGAAATGGATGGAGATGCTGACAGTGTTGCCAACTTAGCGACTTTTCAGACCACTTTAGCAATTTTTTAATTTTTTTTCCCATAAAGCGCCTAGCGAGCAATCTTTATAGGGTTTGCCCAAACCTTATTTAGTTTCTGAGACTCGCCGGTACTGCCGAGAGAGCGCGAGGTCTCTCTTTCCCGCTGCGCACACACCTCTCTCTCTCTCTCTCTCTCTCTGTGTCTCTCTCTCTCTCTCTCTCTCTCTGTGTCTCTCTCTCTCTCTCTCTCTCTCTCTCTCTCTCTGTGTCTCTCTCTCTCTCTCTCTCTCTCTCTCTCTCTCTGTGTCTCTCTCTCTCTCTCTGTGTCTCTCTCTCTCTCTCTCTCTCTCTCTCTCTCTCTCTCTCTCTCTGTGTCTCTCTCTCTCTCTCTCTCTGTCTCTCTCTCTCTCTCTCTCTGTCTCTCTCTCTCTCTCTCTCTCTCTGTCTTCTCTCTCTCTCTCTCTCTCTCTCTCTCTCTCTCTCTCTCCCCGCGTCTGCTCTGTTCAGCGCACGGATGAAAGGAACAGTGCTTTCAGTTAAATCAGATATTATGTTGCTTCTCTAATTTAACATGCAAGTATAGCTGAAATCACAGCACAGCTATTGTCTTTATCTTATGAATAGCCTATTTGATTTTATCAGACGATAGCTGGATTATAAATCAGGATTTTTGTGCAGATTAACATCTTTGAAGGGAGAGCTGGTTATTTAGTCCTATGGGTCGCGTTTCAGTCAGTATTTCATATTCATTCCGTTGTCTGACAACAGAAACAGTAAAATATATCAATGAAAACAGTTTTATTGAGAATTTACCTGCATCAAAATACAGTATGTGGGCACAGAGAGGCAAACAAATGTAATAATAAATAATAAATGTACATTTTGCATGTTCAGAAGAAGTGAGATGCCCTGTCATGTGGAAATGTAAACAGGTTTGTGTAAGTAAATTGCTCAGTGCAAAGAAAGAGAAGTAATGGGAACCTGGTATTTCTTTTTTCATGTGTTTAATAGACATGAGCAAGTTCTTTGAAACTTTAAGGTACATTTAGAACAGATAAAAATGTGCGATTAAATTGTGATTAATCGAGATTTAATATATATATACACACACACACACACATACATATACATATATATATATATATATATATATATATATATATATATATATATATATATATGTATATGTATGTGTAAATTTTTCATATTTATTATAAAATATGAAATATGAAAAATATTATAATACTAAAGCATTTTAATATTATGTATTTAATGTATTATAAAATTATTTATGAAATGTTATAAAATGTGACCTTTTATTCACTCAAGTAAATATGTTTTTTGTTTATTTTTTTATTATTATTATTTTTTTTTACAATTTAACACGATTCATTTATTTTTTATTCACAGTTTTTGTAATGATATATACAGTGTGGGAAAACAAATATATAAAATATATATAAATTAAAATAGAAAATATAAATAATCAACTAATACATAAAAGTAAACCCTATTTTATTACGTTTCTATATATTATTTTTTGTATATACAATATATATTAAACACTTTATATTATACATTTATACTATAAACGTTTATAATTTATTATAAAATTATGGTGAATTATATTGATTGCATTGAAAGAGTTTCTGTGAGTGTATTGTGATGCACAGGTATATTTGTAGCAATAGCCAACAATACATTGTATGGGTCAAAATTATCCATTTTTCTTTTATGCTAAAAGTCATTAGGATATTAAGTAAAGATCATGTTCCATGAAGATATTTTGTAAATTTCCTACTGTAAATATATCAAAACTTAATTTTTGATTAGTAATATGCATTGCTAAGAACTTCATTTTGACAACTTTCTGAGATTTTCTCAGTATTTAGATTTTTTTGCACCCTCAGATTCCAGATATTTAAATAGTTGTATCTCAGCCAAATATTGTCCTACCATAACAAACCATACATCAATGGAAAGCTTATTTATATATGTATAATTCTCAATTTCAAAAAATTGACCCTTATGACTGGTTTTGTGGCCCAGGATCACATTTTAGTTTGTAATGAGATTTCATGACATCTCGATCTTCTCTGTGCTTTCAATCAGGACCTGGCGTTTAAAAACGAGACCGGCCTGACCGGAAACCCTCTGAAAATCACATGGCTGGAAGGACAACCGGCCCTGACGTCACACATCGACTCCTCACAACAGGTACAGCAAACCATAAAACAGCACAAAATCACAGGAAAATAAGCTGTTTTATATTTATATTTGCATTGTGACAGTAATTTGTACAATTAAGCACATTTTCCCCAAATTCTCATTATTGTAATGTTTTTAAAACGTTTACTTTTTGGTCTCATTTTTCTCAATAATGATCTTCATCAGATTAAAAAATGAGATCATTTTCTTTATGCAAAATTAAATTTCTTTTGATTTTGGGCTGAAATATATGGAAGCTCATTTTCACCATGGGCTAAACAAATCTGAAAAAGTCAGAATAGTCAAACATAAACTTGTAATCATGAGGAAAAATTCAAAATTCTGAGAATACAAACTTGACATTATTTCTCACAATTCAAAAAAGTCAAGCTTGTTTCAAAATGATTGTAATTTTAAACCCACATAAAATGTATTTACACTTTTTATTTACTAATATTTATTTATAAATAAAATGAAAAATAGGACAAAACGGAGGTAATGATGAAAATTAAAATAGAAAATTTAAATGAAAAGATAAATTAAAAAACAGAATTAAATGATCAACAAATACATGAAAATGAAGCATATTTTTATATATTTTTAATATGTATATTATACATTTTGTTTACATTTTGAATGTCTAAATTAGGGTGAATTATATTTATTGCGTATTGTTTTTGTGAGTGTATTGTGATGCACAGTCTGATGTCTGATGCACAGCAGAAATAGTTTTTATATGTTAATACCTCACAAATCTGACATTTCTTCTCAGAATTGTGAGAAAAAAATGTCTAAATTGTGAAATAATCCTCCATAGAAATGTGACCTGAATATTCTTTACAGCTTCCATAAGATTCACCCTATTAAATACATTTAATATGCAAAATATCTATATATTTAATAATATAGTTTTGAACCCACTCCAAATGAATGACTGAACTGCATGAATATCAGCTGAAGCAGCAAACGCAGTTTAATAGGAAAGTAACGAGCATGTAAACGCGGTCACTGCTTCTGTGCGTGAGTGTTTGTCTGTGTGTAAGTTTAACAGAAGTATAAGGTTACTGCAGTGTTCCAGATGATTCCTATAGATTTGGCGTTCAATCTAAATAACATATTTCATAGCTCTGTCAGAGGGACGTGTGTAAACACACAGCTTCAGCGGCTCATGAGGCTCCTGAACAATGACTTCGCTGGGTTTGTTTGACTTGGAGCTCACGGCTCTTGACCCCCAGCATGAGTCTCATTATGGCCCAACATGGCAGGACGGGGAGGAGGTGTGTGTGTGTGTGTGTGTGTAATGTGTGACTGGCACGAGATCCTGCACAAAAACACCCTCCTGACTTCACTGCCTCCCTCTGTCCTGCTTCCAGTCTCTTCTGCACAGTTCACATCTATATCTGCTCTTATTAGAGCAAAATCTGAGCATAGACGGACGAGGAGAGCTGGGAATCAAGATGTTTGGTTGCATGAATGGTTTTGTGTCGTCTGAACTGATTGTGATGAGAGAGCTGTGTTATTATTGTTAACTAAAACTAAAACTATTACAGTCGTTTTTGTTAAAAGCTGAAATTAAATATGAATATTAGATGAAGACTGAAACTTATTATTTGCTTAAGCAACATTTTCAGTTATGGGTTTATGTACTAAAACTACTAAAACGAAAAAAAATAAATGAAGCTAAAATAGAAGAAAAGCTAATAAATTAGACAAAAGCACTTTACAAGTTTACTAAAACAGAAACTAGAATTAAATAATTGTAAATATCTAAAATAAAAGCTCATTTAAAAATATTAATAAATGCTCATTAATTTGCAAAGATACTCTGAGCTGTGTAGTTTTATTATCATTGATACAGTATTATTTAGTTAATATTTTTAATTAGTTAATATATTTGTGTGTATATATATATATATATATATAATTATATATATAATTATTTTTTATTATTATTATTTATTTTTTTACTGTAATTTTAGTTAAAGTTTTAGTAATTTTGTTGCGTATTTTTGTCATTTTTATTAGGTTTTTTTTTTTTTAAATATATAAAGTTTTTATTAATTACTTTAAAAAGTTAATTATTTGTTTCAGTGAAACTTAAACTTAACGAAAATGGGAAATGTGGCCTTGGCAATAGCTGAAATAAAAGTTTTTTTAAAATATCTTATTTTACTGTGTTTTTAGTTTTAGTTAACTGTAATAACCCTAGTTCTGAGTGGTTTTAGCATGTCACTAAGTGGTTGCTAAAGTAAACAAGGGTTGCTAGTTGTATAGGCTTGTCAGTGTAATTACTGACTGGTTTTCAATATAAAATGTGTTGTTAAAAAATAATGATACCATTGCTGTTTTATACCATACCATATTGAACTACAAGCACTGAAATAATGGTTGATGCATCAGTAAGGAGCCGTTCCTGATCCATTAATGTCTCCGTCGCTGTGAATCAGTGTTTATCCGTCAGCTCTAACCTGGACTAAATCTAATCCAGCAGCAGAAGAGCTTCAGGCCTCCAGTTACATCAGCGAATAATGATAAAAGCCATTGATACACAGAATTATAAAAAATAAATCCGGTCTTCTGGATGTTGAACTGATGCAGATTTGAGAAGAGTTTTGCTCTGTTGGTTTTCTGATGTTCGTATATTTTCTTGCATCTCTGTTTAATGTTCACTAGAAGTACACTAGCGTCAGCACCCATATCACCCTGAAGCCCAAGACTGGTCGCCCACTGAAGCTAAGCAGGGTTGAGTCTGGTCAGTACCTGGATGGGAGACTCCTGGCAAAACTAGGTTGCTGCTGGAAGAGGTGTTAGTGAGGCCAGCAGGGGGCGCTCACCCTGTGGTCTGTGTGGGTCCTAACACCCCAGTATAGTGACGGGGACACTATACTGTAAAAAGCACCGTCCTTCGGATGAGATGTTAAACCGAGGTCCTGACTCTCTGTGGTCGCTAAAAATCCCAGGATGTCCTTCGAAAAAGAGTAGGGGTGTAACCCCGGTATCCTGGCCAAATTTGCCCATTGGCCTCTGACCATCATGGCCTCCTAATCATCCCCTTACACTGATTGGCTTCATCACTCTGTCTCCTCTCCAGCAGTAAGCTGGTGTGTGTGCTGGGCGTTCTGGTGCAGTATGGCTGCCGTCACATCATCCAGGTGGATGCTGCACACTGGTGGTGGATGAGGAGATTCCCCCTTCTATGTAAAGCACTTTGAGTACCCAGAAAAGTGCTATATAAATGTAACAAATTATTATTATTATTATTATTATTATTATTATTATTATTATTATTATTATTATTACACTATACTCAAATATAGAGTTCAAAATTTATGTTTTATTCATCAAGGATGCATTAAATTGACTAAAAATGCCAGTAGACATTTATAATGTTACAAAAAAAAAAAAAATCAAATTTCAAATAAATGCTGTTCTTTTGATCTTTCTATTCGTCTGTGAATCCTGAAAAATAAATTTATCATGGTTTCCACAAAAATATTAATGTTTTCAACAGATAATAGTCAGAAATGTTTCTTGAGCAGCAAATCAGCATATTAGAATGATTTCTGAAGATCATGTGACACTGAAGACTGGAGTAATGATGCTGAAAATTCAGGTTTGATAACAGAAATAAATTACAGTTTAACATATATTCAATAGAAAACAGTTGTTTTAAATTGTAATAATATTTCACCATTTTTACAGTTTTTCCTGTATTTCTAAACAAATTATTGCAGCCTTGATTCGAGAAGAGACTGACTTCAAAATTATGAACGGTTGCGCAAGTCATTGCTAGTTTGCATTTGCAGCTTTTGAACGAACAAGCACTATATATATATTTTATATATAAACTAGTTATATATTTTTTTTTCAATTCAGTTTTGTGCCATTAGCAGCCTTGAAATCACATCTTTTTTTGTAAATAAATAAGGCAAGGTGGATCCATAAAGCAGATGATATATGAAGTGTGATATAGTGAGCCGATCCTCAGCGCACAACATTTATTCCATTTGGCTGTTAATGAACTCGTTTTAATGCTGCAGGTTGCTCGTTTAGATCATGGAGCCAAGTTGTGGGATTTTCCAGAATAACGTGCATGAATGTTATTAAGGGATCTGACGCTGAATTGCTTCATCAGGCCGCAGGTTTCTAAAGGCAAGTAAAGAAAAACGGGGTAATTTTCACATTTACTGCCTCTCAGATTCGTGTCGCCCATCAGGGAGGTCAGATCTACATGCAGGCCGAGGTCAGCTGAGACGCTGTGGAGGTCTGGCCAAGCACCTCCGCATCCCATAATTCCCTTCGACCAGTCGTGACTGCAGATCTGGTTTCAGGGTTGAGGGCCGGCCTGCAGCTGGGTTTTGCTCTTGCTGGTCGTCTCTGAGGTTTAATGCAGCTGCGCTCGAGCTCTGGGGGAATTTCTCCACGTTTATGTTAAATGGAGATGTCGAATGCGTTTGAGTCTCAGCTCTGTGTTATTGATGCTTCTGGTCAGATATCATAGCAGTGTTTTGTTGTCCTGGGAGTAGAAATGAGAAATAGGTGTGTAATGTGTTTGTCACTTCGTTAAATAAATGAATCGTCGTGTGCAGAACATGATTCAGTGCTCAGAAGAGGAGCGACAACCGTATTTATCTGCAGTGTGAACGTGGATCCATGTAGTTAGATGAGTAAATACTTAAATTAGGGCTGCACGATTTGGCCCAAAAAATGCAAATGTGATTATTTTGTCTCATTTCAGTTGTAATTTAAACTATGACATTATAAAAAATATTTAACTTCACATAATAATAATAATAATAATAATTATTATTATTATTATTATTATTACATAATTATAATATGTATTATTATCGTTAATGTTCCTTTTTATAAATAACAGTAATTATTATAATTTTAATATTTTATTTTAATTATTTTAATTGGTTAGACTTTATTTTAAGGTGTCCCCGTTACAGTGTAATTATACATTTAAGTACTGAGTAATATGAATTAACTACATGTACCTACTATATGGTTAGGACAAGGATTAAGGGTTTGGCTTAGGGTTACATGCATGTAATTATGCATAATTTATTATTATTATTATTACTTATTATAATAGTACATACATGTAACGTGTAACAAGAACACCTGAAAATAAAGTGTTACCTTTTAATTATATTTAATTGTATTTTATTTTTATATTTTAAAAATTAAGATGGCAGTATATTGGTGTTGTACTGTAAAGTAAAAAAAAAGAATATTTAATAATAATTATAGTAATAAGCAATAAGTAATAATAAGTAATGGTAATAATTAATAACAAGTTTTATTTTACAACAATAGTAAAATTGCCATACTAATATTTATGTCTTAATTTAATCACTTTCTTACATTTAAACATCTTTTGTTAATGATTTAATGCTTCTCTTTGCAAATGTAGTTAAAAGGTTTTACTGTAGTAATAAACAACTTTGATTTATTAATCTAGTTTAAGAATTTATAAGTAATTTGAAAAGTTTTATAAACGTCAGTCATTTGTTAACTAATGTTGATTTATACAAGATAGTAAATAATGTTCAATAGTAATACTATTAATAAATATTATATTATGATATATTATTTATTAATTATACCAGGATATATGTTTACTTTTTATATTAAAAGTGTTCTTTATTGTTTACATAGTCACAATAAAGTCATCTATATTATCACAGCTATATACATATATATATATATATATCTGTATATAATAACAAGCTTTATTTGCATACATACACTATGTAAATTGTTATATAACATATAGCAAATATTAACTGCTTGATTGTTTATATCATCACAAAATATAACTATCATCGTTCAGCTCTAATCTGATACATGTATGAAGATATTAAGATATTATAAACATTAACCTCATGATTTTCTGTAAAGCTGCTTTGAATCAGTGTGTTTGGTGAAAGCACTGTACAAATGAATTTTTGTGATGATTTTATCCTTCAGCTCTAACGTGGTTATGTTCATATTTCATGTCTGAATCCTGTATATCATCACAGTTACGCTGGTATCTTCAGCTCTGTCCGTCGGTAGAGACACACTTGAGGCTGAAGCAGGATTTTCTTCTGTTGAGTTATTTAGAAACATTGTCCTCCGTGTAACATTTAACTGTTCCCTCCGCACGCCTCTGACAATAAATCTAGATTATTTGGATTGGGTTTGGTTTCACGGCTCCGAGCTGTGATAAATTCTCAGGGCTTGCGTGATATATGAAGGCACGGACGGTTGTGAAACGTCTTGGAGCGTGAAAATAAATGACTAATAAGAGTTTTTGGATGGTGCGCTTATTCAGAAATGAACAGAAATCATCATGTTTAGCAGAAATGTAATTTGCACAATTTACTTTCACTGACTTCAGGGTTTTCACACACTCGAGTTTTGGCTTCACTCGATGTTCTCGATATGTAAACTAATAGACTCGTTCCCAGTAGCTTCTCTCTGTAACATCTGCCCTCGTCCCCCTGGGATTAAACGTGCCAGGATTTGAGGATGTGATATCTGACATGTTATTGCTTTACATGACTGTATGCAGACAATCATACTGTATCATATCTCTGTGCGATAATACAGATGGCATTTTGTGACTATGTAAACAACAATGAACAACACTTCTATTATAAAAAATAAACATAAATGTTGTTATAATTAATAATATTATGGATAATAATTTTAATAATATTTATTGCTAGTATTATTATTGAGTATTATTTATTATCTTTGATTAAAATGTCTACCTTTTAACATTCTAAGTTGTATAAATCAACATTTGTTAATAGACTGACTTTTATAAAACTGTTAAAATTACTTATAAATTTCTAATCTAGATTAATAAACGCAGTAAATCAAAGCTATTCATTACTACAGTAAAACCATCTCACTACATTTGTAAAGAGCAGCATTTAAACATCTTTTTTTAATGATTTAATGTTTGAAGGTGAATAAATTAATACATATTAGTATTGCAATTTTACTATTATGTTGCAAAATAAAACTTGAAATATTATAATTAATTATTTACAGTGCAATATTAAATATATCCTTCTGCCATGTTAATTTTTAAAATATTCTTTTAATTTATAATAATAATAATAATAATAATAATATTATTATTATTATTATTATTTACATATTATTTAAATTAATAATAATAGTAATTATTATCATTATTAAATAATAATACAAAGTATGAACACTAACATTAATAATAAATACTATTATTATTTAATACCACTACTACTACTACTACTACTACTAATTATTATTATTATTATTATGAACACTAACAATAATAATAAATATTATTTAATAATAATAATATTATTATTATTATTAGTAGTAGTAGTAGTAGTATAAAATGTTTATAATATAAATATATAATATAAATAAATGTTTATAATTCCACCATTCCAATTTCAATCGAACTATATGACAAAATAATCACATTTGCATTTTTTGGGCCAAATAGTGCAGCCCTAATTAATGCAGCCACGTTCACACTGCAAATAAATACAGTTGTCACTCCTCTTCTGAGCGCTAAATCACGTTCTGCACGCAACGATTCATTTATTTAACGAAGTGACAAACACATTACACATCTATTTCGCATTTCTACTCCCAGGACAACAAACACTGCTATGATATCTGACCAGAAGCATCAATAACACAGAGCTGAGACTCAAATGCATCAGACATCTCCATTTAACATAAACGTGGAGAAATTCATCAGAGACGTGAGTCACACACATGGATCGTGACCAGCACTCGATGGATCGGTCATTCGACCGCTTCCACAGATATCACGAGAAGCGTTGCGTAATCGCTCTTCCCGGCACATTGGCTCGTAAATCATGCTGTTCTCTCTCTCGCTGATCTACGTGTGGAGTTTCAGATAAAAGTGCAAACTCAGGGAGTCTGAGACACGTCTGTTTTCTGCGCTGTCAAACGTGTCGGCGTTCCTGCCAGACACAACATGAAGCAGATGGATGGGCTATTTCGAGGAGTTTGCCTTTTCCAGCCATATCTGTAGAGCACATTCCTCCCCAGAATAAACTGGCTTTGCCCAGACGGAGGGGTTTCTGGGAAGGCCGGCGGGATCTGGTGGATGGGCGGTTGACCCGTGTTAGTTTGTGGTGAGAACGGTGATTTAAGGGAGGGATATTTTAATCTGAGATGCATATCTGTGCATTTGGGATGATATTCTGCTGTGTTTTTGTGAGATTTCTCCCACTGCAAAAAATGATTTCTTGCTCAGTATTTTTAATCTTGTTTTCCGGTACAAATTTCCAAACATTCCTAAATCAAGATATGTTTACTTCTGATGCAAAATGACAGGACAAAATGACAAAAAAAAGTCTTTTTTTTTTTTTTTTTTTTTTAATTATCAAATTTTTTGCTTACAACAACAGTAAATATCTGCCAGTAGAAAAATGTGTTTGTTTTTTCTGACCCCGATTTGCAGATATTTGTTATTGTTTCAAGCATAAACTCACTTCATTTTTAGTCACTTTTTCATTTTATTGTGAAATAAATGAAAATTAGACTGTTTTTTCAAAAAAATACACTGATTCTCTCTCTGTAAAAGTGACATTTTGCATGGCAAATATGATTTTCTTACGTGGTATTTTTGTTTTGTTTTTCAGTAAAAATATCTAAACATTCTTAAATCAAGATATGTTTATTTCTGATGCAAAATGACAGAAAAAAATGACCAAATAAAAAGTCTTGTTTAAAAAAAAAAAAAAAAAAAATCAAATTTTTGCTTAAAACAACAGTAAATATCTGCCAATGGAGTCAGAAAAATGCAAGTTTATTTTTTCTGACCCCATTTGCAGATATTTGTTCTTGTTTCACGCATAAACTCGTTTCATGTTGAGTCACTTTGATCAGTTTTTCAGAAAACAAGACTTATCTTGTCATTTTATTCTGAAGTAAATGAAAGTGAGACAAGAGATACTGAGTTTTCTGAGAATACACTGATTCTTTCTCTGTAAAAGTGAAATTTTGCAATAGTTTTGTGTTGCTTTCCAGTACAAATATCTAAACATTCATAAATCAAGATACGTTTACTGGAGATGCACAATTAGATAATGTCTAGTTTATGTTTAAAACAAGATCTCCCAACTGGGTCAGAAAAATAAACTTGTTTTCCTTTTGTATAAAGTTTATTTTTCTGACTCCATTGGCAGATATTTGTTCTTGTTTTAAGCATAAACTCATTTAATTTTGATCAGTTTTTCAGAAAACAATACTTTTTATCTTATGCAATTTAGCTTTTTAAGTAAATGAAACCCAGACAAAATACTGAAGTTTCTTCAAAATACCCTTTCTTACTCTGCAAAAGTGACATTTTGCACTGCAAAACATTTTTTTTTTTTTAGTATTTTGTCTTGCTTTTCAGTACAGCCAGATAATCATTCATAAATGAAGATGCATTTACTTGAGATGCAAAATGATAGAAGAAAAGGAAAGAAATTGATCTAAATGAAGCGAGTTTATGCTTAAAACAAGATATGCTAGTTCAGAAAAAAATATTTTCCTTTTGTATTAAGTTGATTTCTTTTTTACTCCATTAGCAAATATTTGTTCTTGTTTAAAGCTTAAACTCACTTCATTTTGATCTTTTTTCAGAAAACAAGACTTTTTATCTTATGTAATTTTGCTTCTTAAGTAAATGAAAACAGCACTGAGGTTTCTGAGAATACTGAGAAAATGTTGCACAGCAAAGCATGATTTTCTGAGGGTTTTTTTGTCTTGTTTTGCAGCACAAATATCTAAACATTCTTAAATCAAGATGCATTTACTCGATCTGTCAAAACAAAATAGTTTTCTAAGAGTTGTGATAGAGCTGCTGTAGTTTGGCCGTTTGTGTTTGTGTAGGTTTGCGTGGCAGTGCTTTGCTGCTGAAGGATCTTTCATGTTGCAGTGCGTTGTGTTTCTGGTTTTGATGATGAACAGCCCATCGCGTGCGTTATGCTCCAGAGCAGTCGGGTAAAGCTGGGTAATAGGAGTCGCTGCTTATGACTTACTGGACGATGTCCATTGTTTTAATGTCAATAATAAAATAACGAGGATCTCCCTTGTCTACCGTCTGACGTGAACGGAGAAGTATTCCCGTGTTTCCTGACTTTCTCCACGCTTTTCAAACCCTTCCAAGGTTTATTTTTCTTCTCATTCTCCTTTAGCATTGATTGATTGAGTTTTTTATGGTCTAGATGCATTATTCACCGACTTGAGACAAAGTATAATTCGTATTTAGAAAGTACAGCCAGTTCCCGCGCATGTTTTTCTTTCTGTAAACTTGAACTGTTGTTTCTAAGATCTTTAGCTGCTTGGCCACGCAATGCAGTGAAGAAACATCACGTCAGGGTTATTATCGCTGAGCAAAACTAAAGCTAAAACCATGAACATTTTTGCCACTTAAAATAAAATAAAGGTTAACTGAAATGAAATACAAAAAAGGCAAGCTTATTTTATTTCAGCTAGCTGCCTTTTGTTTAGTTTAACTTTAAGTACTAAAATAACTAAATAAAAATTAATAAGCTCTAAAAATAGAGCTAATAAAAATGACAAAAAACAAATAAAATGACCAAAATTTTAAGTATGGTCATTTTGGAAAATTTAAAAATAAAAACTATTTCATAATACTAACAAACGTTGTTTTATTTATCTTATTTTTTATTTTTGTTATTTTACTTTTTACTAAATGTAAGTGATAAGTATAAAATAACAAATAATAAAAAAAAAACTAAATTTCATAAATATTTTGAAATTGTTTTGTATTGACCAATCAACATCCAGGATCAGAATTATCTATTTTATAATTTAATTTTAAGAACATTTATTCTAAAATTGTAATACAACCCAAATGTAGTTAATCAAAAATGAGAAAGAAAGAAAAACAGAGCAAAATGACTAAAACTGGAAAATATAAAATAAATAAATAAATAAATATAAATAAATATATCACAGACATTTAAGAAAAAAAAAAAGAAATAAAATTGTCATTTTTTGTCAATTTTTTTTTTGTCATTTTTAAATACCTACGTATTAAATAGATTTAATTTATTTTTTGATTTTCGATGTCCATTTGAAATTTAGCTAAAATTTTTGTAACTTTTTTCTTTGCTTCTGTCATTTCTGATAAAGTACATCTGTGTGATTCAAATGAAAATGGAAAATATAAAAATAAGTATATAAATAAAATACATGTAATATCACTTACATTTAGGGAAAAAAATAACATTTAAAAAATTTTGTTTATATTTTAAAATTTATTTATTATTTTTATAATTTCAATTCAGTTCTGGTCCTGGATGCTGATTGGCCAGTACAGAAGTTATCGCACATGCTTTAGATGGGATCAGATTCCTCGTTTTTCTCAGCAGTGGTATCTTGTCAGTTTCTCTCTCTCTGTCTGTCTGTCCTGTGTGTGTCTGTTGTCTGTCTGAAGGCCTCCTGCGGCTCTGTTTGTTCAGCAGGTAGTGTTTAAAGCCTCATGCACATGTGGAAGTATTGTGTTCCCTCACTTCTCCAGCTGTCAGGAGAACAGAAATACAGAAATAGCATCAGTTTGGACATGTAGCAGCTCTGGTTGTGTGTGTCTGAGACCTTGTGCTGTATAAGGGCTCTCTCTCTCATGGATGGACGGCAAACACAGAACATTCACTTCAGCTGCTGAAAATGCAGCTGTTTGGCTCATTTGTGCTCAGAACTGAGGCAGCAGGAGCGAGTCTCATCAGACCTGCATTAATAGACTGATGCATCGCTCAGTTTTGATTTTTTTGTTATATTTTTTTAATTGCTGTTAAAGAGAGATTGTAAATATTGTAAGTATTTTTTTTTAATTGCTATAAGTCTTATTGGTTATATTTATATATATATATATATATATATATATTTGCTAATAACATATTTTTATTTTGTTTTGATTTTTGTTATACTTTAAAATATATATATGTATGTATTTTATTCTTAATTACTTTTATTAGGCCTACATTAATAGTTTATTATTAGTATATATAATAATAATAATATTATTATAGTTATTTTTAGTTGAATTAGTCATTTTATTATATAATAATAATAATAATCTTTAATACAATACATAATAAATATAAATAATAACATAAAAATTACTTTTTTAAATATAAAATATATATTTTTTTAAATATTTTTAATATTTTTGAATGTCAAATATTAAAAAAAAACTTAATAGCTGTTGTATTATTGTAAATATTTTATTGAAAATATATTGTCAATATTAAAACTTTTTTTTTCTTAAATAAAAAAATGCTTTTATTACATTCTAGAGGAGAATTACTAGCAAAACTAGAAAAACTAGCTGGCTTGATTAGTGTTTTGTTGCACTTTATTTAAGCAACCAAGTGCCTAATTGCGTTATATAATCACTGCATATTAAAAATAAAATATTTTTTTAATATGCATATTCACATATACATAATATGCATATGTACATATATAAATACATACATTTTCATCAAAACATTTTATTAAGGAATCACTGTTGTTTCCTTCCACTGGTAGATCTAGTGTGTAAACTAATATTAATAGTTAATCTGACTGATTGTCACTGAACTGACCTTACAGGTTTACCTTATAGAAATAATATAGCTCAATATAATAGATCATATGACTGTTCATTTACTCTGTAAATGCAATGTACTGAATCTCAGAAAGCAGATAAGGAAATCACAGTTTGAAGAGGCCAAATAAAAGCTGCTCGATAATTAACTAGACTCCAGCAATCATTGACTAACGAAATATCTGATGGTGGACAGTCAGACTATTACACAACGTTGTATAACAGACTTCATTCGAAGGGGGTATTTCTTAAAAAAGGGTGTGGGGTTTGGACAGCAAAACGCTGGTCTGAAATGCACACTTCATTTCCAGGAAGAAATGTCTGGTTGAGCAATGTTTTGAGTGTTGTTATTATCGTCCAGAGTTCAGATGTTTGATCAGAAACACTGCTGCTTTTCTGTCAAGCTTCCTGCAGCGAGTTCCAGGCCATTTCCAGTAGGGCTGTCAAAATAGCTGAAAAGCTAAATTTGAATTTAGTACTTAAATATTATCAATATTCGAATTATATTCAAATTTAAAACATTTGAATTAGGGATGGGCGATACGGGCTTAAAAATATACCACGATAATTTCTGGTATTTATTGTGATAATGGTATCAATGACAATAATTCAGGGAATCTTATGCATCCACCAAGAGACAAAAAAAAAAAAATCCTGTTTCTTTAGAGAAAAGTATTATGTATTATCTTTCCTATTTTTACCCTGGAGTTGTGAGAATTACTGAGTACACGTAATGTAATGACTGTTTATTTCATACTGGAAGCCAGAGGGCGCCCTTGCGCAGAAACTCCACATAATGCATTGCAGAAGTATTTGCTCTGACGACGCTCCAGGAAATCCCTAATATGGACAAAAGTATCCAGTTATCGCTGTAGTTGAACAAAACGCAGATAGAGAAATTTTAACTGAGGAAACTTGAAGACAATAAACATACGATTGCGACAATGTATGGTTTATCTGTGTTCTTCAAGCAATCTTGGGTATTTTTAAAGGATAAAACATATTTATAATGCAATGCTAATCAACATAGCCTTTATCACTGTATATAATACTATAAAATATTATGATTTCTGCCTCATTCTGTGATATGACACTACGTCTGATCACAAAGTTATTTCAAACACTTGACTGATGTTACAAAGTTAATTTGAAGAAAAAGCATGTCAATAAATGATATCTTTGTTGGAAAACAGGTTTGTAAACAGGCTCATACACATGCAAAACTGTGCTGCTGTAGTACACTTATTCAAGGCTCAAACAGTTTTTTTGTCGCACTGTACAGCCCTGACCAAACAGTTCCAGAAGGAGCGCCTCGTTTAGCAATATATTCCTCCTCAATTTCACGTCCCCCTTCCGCCATGTCTCTCTGCACGGTCGCGGAAAAAAATATGTCAACAACTAGGCTTTATCGTTATTATTGCGGGAAGACTAAAGGTCTTTGTCAGAAATTCTCGTCTGAAATTTTCGCACGTTAACAAAAATAAATACCTCATGTTGTGTCAATTACATTAACACACTGCCTCCGAAACTTTTGTCCGTCATAAAACAAATTCAGATCAGGTTAGATTTTCTGCGTTTTCGCATCCGTATCAAGAAATTTGATAGGAAAGGATTACAAATACAAAAAAAAAAAAAAAAAATGAAAAAACGTATAAGAAAATTTCATACTCAGTGTGCAAGGACCTTAATTCTTGTCGTGGGGAGAATTTTTACCGGCATATCGCAAACAATAAGATATCGCCCATCCCTAATTCGAATGCAACGAATGTAGATTTTTATTTTGAATGCGAGAAATATTTGAAATTCAAATTTTTATTTGACAGCCCTAGTTTCCAGTTCATGATTGATGGACTTTATCCATCACCTGCAGCACAGCGTCCAGTATGGACGGCCCCATATCCAGACTGAACGCGAGCGCTGAGTCCGTTTGGTCCGGCTGTGTTTCCTCTGGGTTGGTTTGGGTCGAATCCCGTCCGGAGCTCAGGCTGCCGCGAGCAGGACTCCAGCTGATGTCGGTCGGCTCTGTGTGTGAACATGTCTCCTCGTCTTCCTCTGTGTCCAGGAGGGGAAGCGAGCTGCACTTCTGCCTCTGATCGGCTGGTGCATGCTCCCAGACCGGGCTGCACTGGCCCGCTTCGTCTACGTTTACGCGGGGCGGCTTGGGCGGCGGCGGGAGGAACAGGTTCTGCTCGCTCTTGGAGCTCTGCAGCAGGAGACTGTGGCCCTCCTTCAGGAACGACAGGTCTCCGAAGCTGTCTGTGTGTCCGCTCGTGCCGATGTGAGACAGGTGACGGAAATCACCCAGAGGAAGGCTGATCATGTTGACCGACAAAACTTCCTTTCGGTTCGATAGCCTCCTCTGCCAGCGTCCAGACGTGGGTTTGCGGAATAACGACGTCCTCAAGGGCATCTTAAGACTTCAGCAGTGTGACAGCATGTGAGGAGCGTCAGCTGATGGCAGAGAGATTGGTTCTGGAACAGATTACAAGAATAAGTCATGAAACCTCACAATAATTGTAGTAAAAATTACCCGAAGGAAATATACAATTCAAAAAGGTAAAAAAAAGAAGAAAAAAAAAAAGAGTCATATTTTGAAAGACATAAATATTTTTATTCAGCAAGGATGCATTAAATTGATCAAAAGTAACAGTAAAAAAAATTATTTTTTAATATTTTGCCTTTTTGTTTTATTAGCCTATTCATCATAAATTAGGTATTTGTTTTTTGTTGTTGTTGTTTTTTTAAAAATAAATTAATACTTTATATTCAGAAAGGGCACATTAAATTGGTTAAAAGTGACAGTAAAATATTTTTTTTCTGTATAAGCCTTATCAATTTATTAAACTATACATAGTATATATATGTGTATATATACTATGTATAGTTTATATATATATATATATATATATATATATATATATATGCACTGTATGTATAATAGTTTTTATTTTGTTTTTATTATATACATAAAATATTTTTTTGATTTTTTTTTTAATTTCAAATAATTTTAATTGATTAAAGTTAATGTAATATATATATATTATATATATAATATATATACAGTGTGTGTGTGTGTATATACTGTATATATATATATATATTTAACAGCCACTAAGAAAAAAATTATTTATTTGAAATACAAATATATATATATATGTATGTGTGTATATATATATATATATATATATATATATATATATATATATATATATATATATATATGTGTATATATGTATGTGTGTATATATATATATATATTAGTGCTGTCAATCGATTAAAAAATTTAATCGCGTTAATCACACTCATGGACTGTGATTAATCATGATTAATCGCACATTTAAAATACTAGGATTTACCTGTAAATGTGTTGAAATGAAATGCATGACAAACTAGTTTAAGGAAACAGAACATTTCACATCTCCGCCAGGTATGAGACATAATCCTTATTATTCTTTTATCATTATTCATTTGTTTTTATTCAGCCATTATCAGTCTTTATACTGGCAATAAAACGTTTACCAAGCCACATCGCTTCAATCCCAGTTTACATTTACCCAACTATTATCAAAAGTATTTCTAAATAAATACAACAAAACATTTTCTTGCGACCTTACGTTAAGTATTATGACACAAACGCATTATGAAGAAGAATTGGACCTGTTCTGCAGGTGCATTACAGCTAATATTAGCATCATGCTTCATTAGACAATTTATGAGATTAATAGTACACTTTTACTCAGAACTTAATTCAAACCATCATCGAGTGTTTGTAATAACTTCTTTTACTGATCACATGTGGAATTTGGTCGTTTACTGTTGTTAAAATATGCTATTTATAGCCTTTTATATCGCTGCACAAATTAGCATTTCAGATGTACACATTCATCTCAAGAAAATCACATACAAACCATATCCTATCGTAATCGTGTGTTTATTATCTTATATAATCTATAGTGGCTGTTGTCATGTTTATTTCTGCTGTAAAAGCCTTAACATGTGCTCTGCTGAAACTCTCGTTGTTTGTGATGTTTACAGCCGCCTCTCTGTTCTTAAGTTGCCAGGGATACATTCCACGTATAATACACATTAGTAAAAGGATCTGTTTTAATTTTCATTTGTCTATATACACTTTGGGCGGCCGCGGTACATTATAAAAATAGCCCAAAAAAACGCAACCCGCGGCTCTGTAATTTTTCCCGCGACTGTATTTTCAAAATAGCACACGTGTGCCGTTACCCTGGCAACACTGGTTCACTGTACCCTCATCACACACTGATAGATAACCTTCCGCGCTGCGATGACGGGAAGAAGTTGGGGTCAAGCATTATCACATGATTAATCAGCGTTAAAAAAATATTAACGCGTTAAAAATTTTAGATTAATCGCATGCGTTAACGCGTTAACGTTGACACCCCTAATATATATATATATATATCTATATATATATATATATATATACACACATATATATATATATATATATATATATATATATATATATATATATATATATATACACACATATATATATATATATATATATATATATATATATATATATATATATATATTTGTATTTCAAATAAATAATTTTTTTCTTAGTGGCTGTTAAAAATGGCAAATATTAAAACTTTTTTTTTCTTAAATGCAATAAGCCTTATTGATTTATTAGCCTATATATCATACATTTGGAGTTTCGAGTCAAAATGAAAAAATTTTATGAATAATTTTATTCTGCATTGACACATTTTAATTGACCAAAAGTGACAGCATTAATACATTTAAATTTATAAAGACACTTATAATGTGATTAAATATTTCTATTTAAAATAAATGCTGTTCTTTTGAACTTTCTATTCATCTGTGAATCCTGAAAAATAAAATGAATCACAGTTTCCACAAAAAATATTGTGCAGCACAACTGTTTTCAACATTGATAATAATCAGAAATGTTTCTTGAGCAGCAAATCAGCATATTAGAATGATTTCTGAAGGATCATGTGACACTGAAGACTGGAGTAATGATGCTGAAAATTCAGATTTGATCACAGAAATAAATGACATTTTAACAGATATTCACATAGAAAACCGCTATTTGAAATTGTAAAACATATTTCACAATTTTTACTGTATTTTAAATAAATGCAGACTTGGTGAGCAGAAGAGACTTTGTCTGATCCAGCACATGTGCTGTAGCAATCTCAGTCATAGCTGTTCATTTTAACCAGTATTTGATTAAGATTAGGTTAAGATTAAGTTAAGTTAAGATTAAGTTTTCTTCCAGCTGGTTACAGATTAACAGTTGATATTGCGACATCTTTACAGCCGCTGGCATGTTTCGTCTTCTCACTTACAGCAAATGACTTTTGATTCTTCCGTGAGAACGTAAATGAAATCAGATTTACACATTTTAATTGCACAATTACATTCTGGATTCATGCGTAACCAGTGACCTGCATTCTCAGAGCATGTTCTCATAAAGCGCTCTCATTAAAGTATGAATATGGCTGAATTAGTTTGGTATACAGAGTAATTAGACCCATTTGTTGTGATAATGTCCGTAGGAAGCTCTTTACTCCAGTTGGCATCGGCGTGGACGGTCACGGCCCTGTTTCGCGGTTTACAGTTCATTAGATCAGCTTTCGTGACTCGCAACACTCACTCTTTAAATTTGTATGGCACTACAGAAAACATGTTTTGTTGGCCAATAAAGGTTTTATCGGCACTTTAGTAGCAGCGGGAGACGGCAAGCGCATAACCGCATTCCTCTACAAACATGCAACGAGAGGGAGGGAGGATTGAAGTGGACTGTTTTTAAGGAAATGCATGATTTTGAGGGTTTAAACTGATAAATCACCAAAACAACCAATTTGTCTTACCTTGAAAGGTGTGCAGGTGTTTCACGCCCACATCTGAACATCTGAGGTCTGATGCTAGCAAACGTTAGAGGCGTTTCTGCTAACATGACAAGACTTGTTAGGCTATAAAACAGGTTGAACAGAGCGATTCTCTAAATAGTATTGGATATTCTGCTACAAAAACCCTAAATATTCATCATGTTTCATTGATATGGATGTTATATTGATGCAAATCTTATTGAGAATAGTGTACACTTCCACTATTTCAGTTTCATCATCATTTTATGGCTTTGTTTTTATATAAAGCCATAAAATTGGCTACATTTTTAAAAATAAAGGTGGGGTTTTTTTTGTAGCGAATGCAATAGAAAAAAACATTTCTGGCTCCTCTAAGAACCTTTCAGTGGTCAGTTCCTAAAATAACCATTTTTCCTTAGTGTGAAGAAGATTTTAATAATCTAAAGAACCTTTTACACTATAAACTATTAAAAATATAGATTCCAAAAGTTTGTTTTTGCAGTGATGCCATAAAAGAACCATTATTCTCTTGGCGTGAAGAACATTTTAATGATCTAAAGATCTTTTCCACTATAAAGAACCTTTTGTTCGTTCCATGGACATTAAAGATTCTTCATGGAACCATCAAAGCCAGTAATGAAGAACCTTTGTTTTTAAGAGTGTAGAAGAACCATGTTCAGTTCCCCAAAGAACCTTTCAGTGATCAGTTCTTCAAAGAACCATTATTTTCTTGGTTTGAAGCACATTTTAATGATCCAAAGAACCTTTTTCTACTATAAAGAACCTTTTGCACTGTGGAAAGATTCTGTAGATGTCAAAGGTTCTTCATGGAACAAAGACGCCAATGAAGAAGCTTTATTTTTAATACTGTAGAACCACCCTTTTGGTTCCCTAAAGAACCTTTCAATGGTCAGTTCTTAAAAGAACCACTTTTTCTTAGTGCAAAGAGCTTTTTAGATGGCTACAAAACCTTTTTCCACTTTAAGAACCTTTTGCACAATGGAAAGATTGTATAGATGTCATATAGAAGAACCATTTTTGGCTCTCTAAAGAACCTTCCAGTAAACAGTTCTTAAAATAACAATTTCTTCTTAGTGTGAAGCACATTTAAATGTTCTGAAGAACCTTTTTTTTTTTTTTACTATAAAGAACCTTTAGTGGTTCCATGGATAGTAACGATTCTTCATGGAACCATCAATGCCAATAAAGAACCATTAATTTTTGAAAGAGCAGAACCATTTTTGGTTCCCCTAAAAACCTTTCAGTAATCAGTTCTTCAAAGAACCATTATTTTCTTGGTTTAAAGAACACTTTAATGATCTAAAGAACATTTTCCACTATAAAGAACCTTTTGCACAGTTGAAAGATTCTGTAGATGTTGAAGGTTCTTGATGGAACCAAGACGCCAATAAAGAACCATTAATTTTTGAAAGTGTAGAAGAACCGTTTTTGGTTCCACAAAGAATGTTTCAGTGAATAGTTCTGAAAATAACCATTTCTTCTTATATTTTGATAATCTGAAGATTTTTTTTTTTTTTAGTTTCAAGAACCTTTAGTGGTTCTGTGGATGTTGAAGGTTTTTCATGGAACCATAAATGCCCAATAAAGAACCTTTCATTTTTAAGCGTGCAACTAGTTATGGCTTTATAAATGCAGCGCCATTTAATGATAATGGAAGTGAAATAGTGGAAGTGATCTGAAGTGTCGCACAAGGCAAAACAAAGAGTTTCTCTTACCGTAACTCAAGAGATCTTTGCAGTTTTGTCTTGTTTTTGATCTCTTCTTCTACAGTACAGAGTCCGTTGTAGATCCTAAGTGTTAAAGTCCAGAGATTGTCAAACAGGTGAAGCTCCGCAGGTGCGGATGGTGTCTGATCCGTGTCTCCTCCCTAAAGCTCGGCGTTTGTTTGGTCTGTGCTGATGTCACACCTGGCAGCGTAACTTCTGGGCAGTGTGATCTCACATACTGAGGAAGTTCACCTGAGCCATTTCACTCTGGCTTTCATCATGTTCCTGTGAAAGCTGGGAAGGGCACGGCTGGTTTCTGTCGTGTCGACGTCACGTTTAGCGGCTTCACTCATTACTAATCTTGTGTCATTGTGTCTGCTGCTGGTTTCCTGTTCCCCTAGGCTTTGCTAAAGCCCTTCCAGCTTTGTAATGACAGCGGTCTCTCGCTCTGGGACGTGTATGTACAGGCGGGCCGGCGTTACACAAGTGCTGTTGACATGTAGTAATTCCTGCTTCACGCCCATGACCTCACAGACATCGAGACCTGATTCTACTGTCTTCTGATTCTGAGTCAAGTCTAGGCATGACTTGTTGTTGTTTTTCTAGGAGAATCAAAGTTTATTCAGTGAAAATCTATCGCTGAAGGGCCAGAGATGAAGCAGTTTAATGCTAGTTTAGGAGGTTCCCAACATGCTGATGAATATAAAGCACATCACAGTTTATTCCGGCTACGAACCGGCCACTCAGACAGAAAGTGACTGTCTGGCCAACTAGTAAAATGACCAACCACTGCTTGTTTTGTTTACATGTCATGTATGAAATGAGTTGATTTATAGCAAAATATGCAGGTGTGCTCGAGGATATTTTGATAAACACATGCTGTGTGTTGTATAGAAAAGCAAAATGGTTCTTTTAGAGCTATTTTCATTTTCACTATTGCTAATTTTTTTTAAGCTGCTAATTTTTAAAATCTTTTCAGTCCCTCTCTCTAGATATCTCCCTCTCTCTAGATATCTATCTCTCACGGATAATGTGCAACATCTCATTTTCAGATGTATAAAACGTACTGCAATGTTAAACAGGACATCTATAAAAATGAAGGTAAATCAAGGTAAATAAATTTCACAAACCTTTGTGTACTCTGCAAAAGATGTGGGATGCGTTCGAAGGTGCTTAATGAGGTTGCTGGTGTTTCCCCCTTTAGCTTGAATTCTCACGGCAGATTGGTTTTCCGTCATCAATAGGTTTTCCAGTATCATCAGGTGAAAATCTGAAGTAATTCCATATTTCGCTACGCGAGTTGCTCTTTTTTTAATGTTGTATGTAAATCCATTATATTCATAGGAACAGACAATTGCAAATTAAAAACGAACTGAATCAGATGCGTGTTTGAACGGAAGCATCAGAAAAAGCACAATACCATATAAGGTGCGAATTCTACAGAGCATTTTGCCTCCTAAGGCGACGGACAGAAAGGCGCTATTGTATTTAGGGCTGCATGATAAATCACATGTGATAGTCATGCGCATCTTGTCATTAAAGCCGGTTCTGTAATCAGTAGTAAATCTCCATCACCTGCCTCCAGATGGAGCAGCATTTACTACACAGAGCCGTAGTTCACTGACAAGCTACGTGAAAAAAATCGCAGACGATATCATCAATATTATACATTGATATTATGAAATCGCACTGCGATAATAAAGTTGTTTGCGTAGCTTGTCAGTGAACTACGGCTCTGTGTAGTAAATGCTGCTCCATCTGAAAGCACGTGAAAATACCACATTTAATAACATGTTTTTACTCCAAACTCACTTCATAACGTCAACCGAGTGTTTGAAATAAATCCTTCTGTGAGATGATGTGGCTTCTTACATAGAATAAGGCACGCAACATATTTCATAGTATTCTAAGCACTGATAAAGGCATTGCATTATTATATACTTTATTATAATGAAAATTATAATAATAATTATAAGAAGAACTCAGATAAATCATATATTGCCGTAGTCCTGTGTTTATTGGTCACGTTGAATCAATGAAAGCAGTTAAATCTTCTTAGTCAGCTACAGCGATAGGGATTTCCTGGATTTCTTCTGCGGGGCATATTTGGAGTTTCTCTGGCCTTCGGATGGAGATTTACTACTGATCACACAACCATGCTTCACTGACCAGATGCGCATGACTTATCGCAGCTGCGATATTATCTCGAGTGCAATATTACTGTGATTTATCGTGATTTATTGTGCAGCCCTAATTTTATTGTTTATTTGCAGGCTCAAGTGTTCGAATATTTTAGCAACTGCCCCACATACAACATTACTTACGGTAGAACCGTAATGACAATATTACCGTTTAAAATATACAGTGGCACCGCCAGTATTTTGGAGCCTTAGTATCGCGATACTACCGTAGTACCAGTAAACCGTGCAACCCTGCTAGATACTATGATCCTCACAAACTTTGGGAAATCCAGTGACGAGTTGTTCCTCAGAAGTGTTCAGTTTCCCGCCAGACAGATAAAACCTGTTCACCCTGACGACTTGCTCATTTCCAAAACACGACAACATCCAGTCACAGATTCTGACAAACAGACAACAGTATATTAAAGTTACTGGAAAAGAGCAGCTTGATGTTCAGTACAGTAGAACGGCTCTAAACATTTGCTCTGCGTGTCCTTGTGTTTGCCAAGTGCTCCAGTGTTATTCCAGGACACACTTGGTACTTTCTGTTATGAAATATTTTGTCATTTGAAAATGCCCTGAACAGAGTTAAGGGAAGCACTGTTTTTTCTCCCTTCCCTAACAACATGAAAAGATCATCCAATGTTCCTGCTGGAATCCCGGATGGACGCCAGATTTTGAGGGGAAGCTCGAGAACTGGGTTTTCTCCACGCTTGCTTTCCATCAGAGTCCTTTCAAACGCATCCAATAAACAAAGGGCCGCCCTTCCTTCATCGGCTTCTAAGAAGCAGGTCTTCCTCCACATATGCAACCATTCACATAAACCAAACATCAGCTCTTCATCATAACGTTTACCCAGTGCTGGAACTGTGAATTTCAACAGCTCTCTGACCAGAAACTCTTTCATGCAAACAGATAATCAGGACGTTACAACGGCTTTTGCTGTCTGAGGCCCAACAGCTACACCAAACTGACTTTAGCCTTATTTCTGCTATGCATCTTGATGACTTTGGCTTTCTTTTCGAGAGCCAGCGATTGTTGAGTCGCATCCAGACTCTGGTATCTGCGGTTGTGTTTTGTACAGATTTCTTCTTGTACTCTGTTTTTTTTGTTTCTGGGAAATGCTTCCAATTGTTCTTGCGGCTTCTTTTGTCTAATTATTGGTCTTCGTCTTTTCTTTTTACTCTTAATCGCTCAGCTAAACAATCCTATAAGTGATTATTATGAAATATCGCCTGCTCAACACTCACATGTTGTCTTCATAGGCGGCATTAGTGACTGATTTGCACATTAAAATGCATTCTGGGATTGCCTTCTCCATGAAGAATGTCTGTGATCCCTTAAAATGCTGTCTAGGTAGGGAACGCACAAGGTTTTGAAACAGACTAGGCTATATACACTATCGTTTTAGTCAAAATCAATTAATGTTTTGAAAGAAGTCTTTTCTGCTCACCAGTGCTACATTTATTTGATCAAAAATACATTAAAAATAGTGAAAAAATTATTATGATTTAAAATAGCTGTTTTCTATGTGAATATCCCTTAAAATGTAATTTATTTCTGTGATCAAAGCTGAATTTTCAGCATCAATACTCCAGTCTTCAGTGTCACATGATCCTTCAGAAATCATTCTAATATGCTGATTTGCTGCTCAAAAAACATTTCTGATTATTATCAATGTTGAAAACATTAATATTTTTATGGAAACTGTGATACATTTTGTTTTTCAGGATTCACAGATGAATAAAAAGTTCAAAAGTACAGCGTTTATTTGAAATAGAAATCTTTTGTCACATTATAAAAGTCTTTTTGCCACTTTCGATCAATTTAATGCATCCTTGATTAATAAAAATATTAATTTATTTTTAAATATATCTTACATATGTATATATTTAGTGCATTATTTTAGCATCTTTCTCAAGAATATAGTAATATCAATAGTACAATAGTAATATAATTTTTGTATTTTTATTGTATGTGAAGTTCAGGTTGTAAATGCCTCTGCGGGTTATTAATGCGGTGTGCGTGCTAATATACTTCTGTTCTTCTGAGATGTTTACCTCCTCACGTCTCCTGGCACACATGATATGTGATTATTAAATCAAGGATGTGCAGTTTTGAGAGTTTTAAAGCAATATTTGTGCTCTGCGCTGCACATTAATGAGATCAGATGGGATCACACACACTATGCCAGCTTTACTGTAAATACAGCAGGGTTTTAATGAATAATCGTGGGTGTGTTTTACATTCTTTACTGAATGCCGCTGATGTTATAATGAAGAGAATGTGCTTGAATCTGCTGCACATTAATGAGCTTTTACTCAGAAAACCAGTATGTTATTATGTTGTATAGTGAATATTTCTGAACATCTGTGTTCTGTAGCTGTTGGCATGATGGGAGTTATCGCTCCAAAATTATTACTGTCATGATCACAAACAGTTTGAAGACTATTTTGCCAATCAAGTTAAAGTTAGTTGTGTTTATCTCTTCTCTTTTAGTACTGAGGTTTGTTGCTGCCACATTAACACAGGTTTTTCTTATGGATGCAAGTATGAAAAGCTCCATGTCGTGTGCAACTACATCATTATTGTGTTCAAATGCCTTTATTTGCTTTAGACTTTTGTCTGTATTGTGTGACCAGGTGTCCTGGGTAAGTTTTTATTCTTTAACACGGAAAAAGAAATTGCCGTACAGTCAAACAATAATTGTAAGTTGTGCCACATTTTTAAAGTATTTTATGTACTATTTATTTTTTCATAATTTTGAATCACCTTTGAACTTTTTTAAAATTCACTTATTTCATTTTTTTTCATTTTACAAGTACTTATTAAATATATATTTTAATTTTATATTTCACTCATATTTTATAAATGTGCATATTTATATTTAATTTGAATTTAATTAAAATCATATTTAATTTTTAACCAATTTTTCATTATATATATATATATATATATATATGTGTGTGTGTGTGTGTGTATGTGTTTTAATATTTTTTTTTAAATATTTTAAATAATTTTATATTTTAATGTGCAGTTTCAGTGTGTGTGTGTACTAAATGTTAATACACTACTCACAGAAAGTAAGAGATATTTGACTTTCGGGTGAAATTAATGGAAAATGTAAAAGGTTCATGCTACAGTGATATTATATCATGAAAGTAGGGCATTTAAGTAGAAGCATGCAGTGGTAATTTCTTCATCTCAAACTATTGATTGAAACAAAAGCTAACAATAGTGGTGGGTATACAACAACAAAAATGATTTAAGGTGCTGTACTATTTCTTTCAAAATTTTGCTATCAATTGCTTCAAAAACAGACATAGTAACTTCTTTTTGAAATTGCTGTCAAATCTGTCTGACCTCTGCATAACTTGAGGATGTGCTAATCACCTTTCTGATATTATTGATCTTCTCAGAAAAGAAGGAAGCAAACTCATTGCATTTGCTGTCGGAGAGCATTTCACTGACTTGGGGGGTTTGTTAGTCTCTCAACAGTAGCAAAAAGAGTGCGAGTATTGTTTAAGTTACTGTTTATAAGATTTGAGAAGAAGGTCTGTCTAGCTGTGGCTAGTTCCACATTGAAAGCATGAAGGCTGTCTTTATAGATGCTATAGTGAATTTCAAGTTTCATCATCCGCCACATCCGCTCAGCTTTTCTGCATTGTCTTTTCATACTCTGAACTGCTGTTGATTTTCTCCAAGGTGATTTTTGTCTGCCAGTCTTCTTACTGACCTTCACAGGAGCAATATCATCAATAACATTCTTTACTTTTGAGTTAAAGGAATCAAGGAGAAGATCATCAGAGTCTGCAGAAATGCTTGGTGATAAAGATATAGCCTCCATAAAGAGATCAATATATCAAAGAAAATACAGAAGTGATCAGATAGTGCTACATCCTTAATAACAATGGATGAAATGTTTAGACCAGTGGTTCTCAACAGGGGCGGCGCAAGATAACTTAAGACTATAAGTATATTTATATTCAGTTCACTAATTTTATGATTAATATGTTAAAAAAATTAAAAATTAAAATGAAAAATAACAGCACCACCTCTCTTGTACGTATTCTGTGATAATATTCTGTGTTTTGGAGCAGCTCAAGTCGTTTCTCATCACGCTGTGTGAAATACAGACTGAACAGCAGCTCAGAACACCCGACCGCTGCATGAGCATATGATACGCAAACTACAGCTCTCGGTTGGATAAAAGAAGCCAGTGTTGCACTAGCAAGGTTTTGATGAATGACGATTGTAATCAAGGTAAAGACGATGATAGTGACATACAGGAGTTGTGCATTAGGTGCGCATTTATCCGTTATTATTGATAACAAACGTGTATGTGTATGTGCACTCTTGGCACATCTAAAACATCGTATTTCTGCTTGAACACAGTTCAGTAAATTCACATTGCTGTCAAATTAATGTACAGCGAGTGTTTTATAATGGATGCTCGCCGAAGAAGAGTGTTTTGGAGAAGTTTGTGAGGATCAGTGGTGTTTATGTACATATGTGTATCAGACGCTCACAGACACGATCGATTGTTCTGACAGAGGACCTGGCTGTTGACTACTGATATCGAGCCGCCTTCAGATCGCCGAGTTTCCACACATTTGGAATGGTTTCATTTTTCATTTGTATTTTGATGCGTTTAGTGATTCTGAATAGACCCGTATAGTGTCTATATGCAGTCCTTTGGCGTCTCCCTGTGGTCTTTTTTGGTATGGCAGGTTGACTTATGCTTATTTGTTAGTTACTGTATAATCTAGCTTCACATACTTTTAAGTACTCTTAAGTTGTAAAGAATATCTGCAGTGACATTCTTGCTAAGTATTTTTGCTAAGTAGTGACATTCTTGCTAAGCATTTAGTATTGTGTTCTAAACATAGAACACTATGTTTAAGTCAATTTTTTTTTTAATAGAAAAGTTTAGGGATGGGGGGGCTTGAAGTATTGATTCGGAGAGGAGGGGGGCCTTGGAGTAAAAAAGGTTGAGAACCACTGGTTTAGACCTCTACTGATGAATAAATCTACAGTGTGTCCACGATTGTGTGTGGGTCCATGCACATGCTGAATCAGATCAAAAGTATTTAAAACAGTTATAATTTTGTAGTTTTGATTTCTGCATTATCTATATGAATATTAAAATCCCTTGCAATAGCCAAACAATCAAACTCTGAAGAAATCATTGATAACAGTTCTGTAAACTCTTCAACAAAGGCTGTAGAATATTTTGGAGGCCTGTAAATAATGATAAACAGAATGCGTTGAGCACCTTTCAGCACAATACCTAGATATTCAACAGACAAGTACTGACCAAATGACACTTGCTTGCATTGATAGACATCTTTAAATAGAGCAGCTACATATCCACCTCTCCTAACAGTCCTGCAGAAAGTTATAAAAGTAAAGTTAGGAGGGGCTTTTTCATAAAGGACTGTTGCACTGCAGCTGTCTTCTAGCCACAACGACGTCTCATGCTGTTCACAAGTCGACTTATTGTCTGCTGAGGCATGGCATTCCACTCTTCTGCATGAGCAACACAGACCTGATTTCATCTTCATGGACGACAATGCCCCAGCTCATTGAGCTCGCTTCATCAGGGAACAGCTGCTGGAGGCCGGGGTACCTCAAATGGAATGGCCTGCACTTTCTCCAGACCTGAATCCCATAGAAAACCTACGGGATCAGCTGAGTCGTGCAGAGGGTCGTAACCCTGCACCCCAGAACCTCAGTGACCTGAGGGCAGCCCTTCAAGAAGAGTGGAATGCCATGCCTCAGCAGACAATAACTCAACTTGTGAACAGCATGAGATGTCGTTGTCAAGCTGTAATTGATGCTCAAGGACGCATGACAAGTTATTGAGACATTGACATTTTTTTGTTGTGGTATACCCACCACTGTTGTTAGCTTTTGTTTCAATAAATAGTTTGAGATGAAGAAATTACCATTGCATTCTTCTACTTAAATGCCCTACTTTCATGATATAATATCACTGTAGCATGAACTTTTTACATTTTCTATAAATTTCACCCAAAAGTCAAATATCCCTAACTTTTTGAGAGTAGTGTATTTATATTCAAGTTTTTATTTTTCATATAAATATACAATGTATTTTATATTTATTAATCTTTCAATTTTTATTTTACATGTAGTTTCTCAAATAATATGAGGTCATAAACATTTCTAAACCACTTTCATCTGTAGCAGACAATTCTGGGAATAATATAGCAATGTTTAAGAATCCTTGGTCAAAAAACAGACACTGAAAATAATTATGCTAATAATTTTACACCAAAAAAAAGTGTGAACTTTAGTGAATAGTAAATAAACAAAAGTGCATTCATATTCTTGCATCCTTGTGATTAGTGGCTCAGATTGTTTCTCCATTCAGTCTCATTTGATCTGTTCATTTCTCTTGATTTGGTGGTGGTGTAGTAGTCACCGTCGCTGCCGTTTTGAGCCTCGTAATGATCTTAATTAAGCGTCTTACACTCGTTTATCACTCGAGCGCTCGTGTTGACAGATGTGGAGGAGGATGAATGAGGTTCTCCTCTAACGCTCTCAGGTTTTCATCACTCGTACCTGAAAGCTCTTGAGAAGAGCCATGAGTCCAGAGATCTGAATAGCTGTGAAGAGGACAGATGTTCTGCTTATCATCTCCTCAAGATCCTTACATTAACTGAAGTCATCCTTCTTGAGTGTGTGTGTGTTTATCTGGCTGTGTGACATCTGCCAGACACAGAACAAACGCAGTTCATCACATTCACCTGCATGTTTGGTTACAGATCAGGATTTTAGTCCATGTCTGTTAGATTAGAGGTGTTGTTGTTGTTGCCTTAGCAACTAACTGAAATAAGTCTAATTTTAAGTGCTACTTAATTACTAAAATTGAAATAAAAATATATTAAGGCTAAATAGAAATGAAAAACTAATAAAAAAAATCAAGTATATATTGTTAACTACAACTAAATAAATATGAAATAAAATATAAATGACATGCAAACCTTAAAAAACTTACAAATTAGAAATTGCCTTGGCAACAAACTAAAATAAGTTTAAGTATTACAATTACTGAAACGGAAGTAAAAAAATAAATTGAGGCTAAATAGAAATTTAAAAAAGAAAAATTAAAAGTATACATCATTACCTAAAAGTAATTGTAGTTAACTGAAATAAAATAAAACAAATGTTACATGAAAACATTAAAAATTTTAAAATTAGAAAGTTTCCTTGGCAACTAAATAAGTTTAATTTTAAGTAGCACCATTTCTAAAACTAAAACTGAATAAAAAAATTAAGACTAAATAGAAAAAAAAGAATAAAAATAAGCACATATTATTATCTAAAACTATTACAAATCATTTTTATTAACTGAAATAGAGCTGAAATAAAATATAAAACAGAAATTATAAAAACAATTAAAAATTAAAAGTGTTGCTTTGGCAATGAACTAAAGTAAGTTTAAGTTGAGCTGAAGTACTAAAATTACTTAAACTTAAATAAAAATAAATAGAAATAATTTTTAAAGATGACATACATAATGTTAACTAAAACTTTTATTAACATATTATTTTTTTTCCATTAACTGAAATAAAGCTGAAATAAAATATGAATATTAGATGCAAACTGTAAAAATAACATGTTGCCTTGGCAACTAACAGAAATAAGTTTTAAAATGACTAAAACTAAAATGAAAGGAAAAGAATATAAATAAAAAATAAAAATAAAAGCAGAAAACAAAATTTCTAAAATTTAAGCTAAAACTGAACACTACTTCAAAATATTAATTAATACTATAATAGTATATAAATAATACTGAATTCCAGTGAATAATTATAAATGGCACTGGATCTGTAATCTAGTGTGCACCTGTGAAAGTGCTTCTGAAATATAACATTTTAGTTCAGATTGTAATAAACTTATTGCTATGGGCATTTTAAAAAATGTTCCCATTTCAGCTTTCAGTTTTAATGGGTATAAGAAAGAAAAAAGAGTTGTCAGTTGACATGAGCTCATTTAAGAGATGCTGTTATCTTGTCGTCTGAAGTTGAGATGAGTTGGGTTCACACTCAGAAGCGTCTGGATGTGATGTCAGCGCTCAGCGTCTGATTCACATCTGATGTCACCCGCATTCGTTTCTTCTGCTGTAGCGTGTGCTGTTTCTCTGTGGTTTGGTCCCGTCATGTTTTACACGCTGCACTGTCATGAACCGCAGACAGACGCTCCACACACACACACAGCATGCTGGGAAATCTGATCATGAGTTTGGAAGGCGTAATTACGTGATGTTGTTGAGTGATTTTGGTCAGGCAAACATGAGCGCTTCGGGCGATTTCTTTTTCAATTACTGATAAACACAAGAACAAAATGAAGAACAAATGAAGTGAATTAGGTGTGATCTCATGCTTTGACTCATGCTTGTGTTCTTCTCATTCTTGTGCAGTGTTGTTATTAACTACAATTAAAACTAGTAAAAATTAGTGCTGTCAAACAATTAATCGCGATTAATCGCATCCAAAATAAATTAGTTTTTGTTTACATAATATATGTGTGTGTACTGTGTATTTATTATGTATATATAAATACACACACATGCATGTATATATTTAAGAAAAATGTTACTTTTATATATTAAATATATTTATATATGATATAATTTATATGAATAAATTGTAAATATAATCTACATTATATTTAAAAATAAAGTTAATTTACATTATATATAAAAATATAATTTACATATAATAACGTAAATATTTTCAAAATATATGCTGTATGTGTGTGTCTTTATATATACATAATAATTATACAGAGTACACACACATATATTATGCAAACAAAAACTTTTATTTTGGATGTGATTAACCGCGATTAATCATTTGACAGCACTAGTAAAAATCGTTTTCATTCATTGGAAAAGCTGAAATAAAATAGAAATATTAGATGAAAATCTTAAATAAAAATGAGAAATGTTTCTTTGGCAACTAAATGAAATAAAATAAGTTTAAGTTATTAAAACTAAAACTGAAATAAAAAATAAAGCTAAATAGAATATAAAAAAGACAAAAAGTGACCAAATGACTTATATTTTATAAAATTAATAAAATATTACTAATAAATAAAAAGTAATTTAATAAAATAATTTGTATAAAATGTTATTTAATGAAAAAAATAGTTTTATACTAAAGTTAATTTAATGTAATAAAAATAATTTAATAAAATATACTATTTAATTTATTAAAAATGTAAAAAGAAATTATTCAACAGTCATTCAACGGGACAACAATATAAAAGTACCATACAAAAGTAAACAATTTACTTTAAAATCAAAGACTGAAATAGTTATTATAATTAGTAATTATTACTATGATTAATTTATTTATTACTGTGATTTACATGCATCAAAGTGCTGTAGAGTTTGATTGAATGCATGACCTTAAGTGTATTATTATTACTGTCCTATTAATTATATGGTCATGTGCACTACGGTTGAGAAGTTTATTTATTTGATAAAAAATATCATAAAAACTGTAAAATATTATTACATTATGCAAACTCAAACTAATGACTTACACAATTTTGGGGTCGGTCTCTTCTGCTCACCAAGGCTGCAATTTTTTGTTTAAAAATAAGTAAAACAGTAAAAACAAAATTGATATTTTTTTACCATTTCAAATAGCTGTTTTCTATGTGAATATCTGTTAAAATGTAATTTATTTCTGTGATCAAAGCTGAATTTTAAGCATCATTACTCCAGTCGTCAGTGTCACATGATCCTTCAGAAATCATTTTAATATGCTGATTTGCTGCTCAAGAAACATTTCTGATTATTATCAATGTTGAAAACCGTTGTGCTGCACAATATTTTTTGTGGAAACCATGATATATTTTATTTTTTCAGGATTCACAGATGAAAAGAAAGTTCAAAAGAGCAGCATTAATTTGAAATGGAATCATTTTTCACATTATGAAGTCTTTACTGTCCCTCTGGAGCAGGGATGTACAGTGTGTTCAGACCTGTGACCTATTTTTGTGTCACGAGTCGACACACTTCCGCTGGAAACTGGATCGCTGCTTCTCCTTCAGGCTCTGGCTTCAGCGGAGAACTCTGGAAAGTTTGTATGTGTAAAGTGATGCCGCTTTTGTTTAGTTTATTGAAGATGCAGCAGTTGTTTATTTACTTAATTGAGCTTGCGTGATATTTGCTGGTTAGGTGGGAGATGGAGCCTGAGCTCATGGAGCTGGAATGATAATCGCGGCCCTCCTTCCGGAATGCTGTGCTTCCCCTCGCTCTCTCTCTCTGTGTGTCTGTCTCTCTCTCTCTCTCTCTCTCTCTCTCTCTCTCTCTGTCTCTCTCTCTCTCTCTCTCTCTCTCTCTCTCTCTCTCTGTCTCTCTCTCTCTCTCTCTCTCTCTCTGTGGTTGATGCGAGACCCGGGTCATCTCTTCCAGATGCTTCTAACCCTGCAGAATCACTTTCTCTGCTTGTCTTGGTTTTGTAGACACGCACTCGCTCTCAGCCTTAAATCCTTCACAGCCATTGATTCTGTTTCTCTTCACTCGTTATATATGATATCATTCAGCTCACTATTTATTTTTGCTTCTAAACTTTTTTTATTGGTATTTAACAGGACGATACTTAATGGTACTTTGAATGCAAAGCAAACAATTTCAGATTGTCTCAAACCAATATATAATATAATATAATATATTCCTTTTTTTTTATTTCTTTAAAAATGGCACTTCTATGTCATTTGGATCAAAGTATTTTTCATGTAACATTTTTATTTGGCTCCAGTAATTTTTTATTTTTATTTGAAATATTAAAATATTTTTAATATATTAAGGGTTGGGGGCTGTTTTTTTTAAATTAAATAAATATATATATATATATATATATATATATATATATATATATATATATATATATATATATATATATATATATATATATATATATTTAAATAGCATTTGGTTTTGAAATTACATTTTACAAAACCACAACAAAATACAAAACTGAATGGGAAAATAAATATAAAAAGTAAATAAATAAAAATAATGACACTAAAGAAGTTTCATTTTATTCAATACAAATTGTTTCAAAGCAGCTTTACAGAAATTCATAATGTTAATTTTTATGGTAAGACTACAATAAGGTTCCATTAGTTAATGCATTAACTAAAATCAACTAACAATAAGAAAAAAAAAACATTTGCTAGTTTTTATTACTGTTTTTTAATGTTAGTTAATAAAAATACAACTTCATTGTTAATTCATGTTAGATCAGATTTATTCAATTATATTAATAGATACAACTTTTCATTTTAATAATGTATTAGTAAATGTTCAAATTGACCAAGATTAATAAATGCTGTTCCATGTTGAGGTTTGATGCTCAGGTTCAGGAGTTTGTGGCGCTGAAGGTGATTCCTGAGATGTTTGTGTGTGTAATCTAATGCTGAAGAAAGGCTGAATCAGACAGCAGTGACCCAAAACACAACAGGAACTACAAACCAGTGACTCAAACTGAACAAATTCCACATTCTAGAAGATCTGAGTCAGATTTCTGATCCAAACCAGGCCAGATACTCTCAGCGCTTCCTATTCCTGCCTTTGATGTGGTTTTTACAATAGTGGCCATGATGCTGATGCTTTTTGTTCCAGATTTTCTTGCCGTTAAATATTGCATGCACTGCAAAAAAATATTTTTATATTAAATAAATAAATTAAATTAATTAATATCTTAGACCCTTATATAAAGACCCTTAAATCACGATACATTTACTTGAGATGCAATCTTTGTCCTGTGAAAACAGCTTTTTGAAGACAGTCTCATGAAATGATTTTGATCTATTACTGCATTCATTTAATATCTCTATACTCTTACACTGTAATAGAATTTGGAGGTCAAAACTTAATAATTTATGTTGGATTGAGAATTTTTACTTAGAGCAATTAAAATGCAAATGTAATACACATTTAGTTCATGTAATGTAATTGAGCCAAATAAAATTTTTCAATGCATGAAGTTTTCAGCAAAGATTTGACCTGCAGTGCACTGTATATCTACAATACAATCACATTTAGCAAATTTTAACAGTCTATTTCTATTTAAGACAAAGTTAGAAGATTACAGAAATCCATCCAGGTCTGCAGGTCTTAAAAAGTCACATTTTTACAAATTAAAGTCCTAAATCAAAGCCAAAATTCTTAAATTCATAAGGTTGTGGCATTAAATGTTGCATGCATTACTAAAAATTAATACCTTCCTTGTATTCTAATATAAATATCTAAACATCCTTAAATCATGATACATTTACTTGAGATGCAAACTGAAGACATGAAGCCTTGTTCTCTGAGAAATGGGTAAAAAATTAAATGAGTTTTTGCTTAAAACAAGAACTAATATCTGTCAATGGGGAATGAAAACTTGTTTTGGCTTTGAACGAAGTTCATCTTTCTGAACCCACTGGCAGATATTTGCTCTTTTTTTAACAATAAACTCACTTCATTTTGATCAGTTCATCAGAAAACAAAACTTATTTTGTCATTTTGATTCTCAAGTGAATGTATCTTGATTTAAGAATCTTAAGACATTTGCACAAGACAGAAACACTGAGGAAGAGCAGCACTTTTTTTGCAGCGTGATTACACTGTAAAAAAACAAAACAAAATCAAAAGTTTAGAAAACTTAAAGGTTTAAGGCAACCAGCTTCAGGAGATTTTTGAGTTTTCTCAAATTTTTGTTGTATAAACTGAATACAAGAAGTTGAGAACTCAAAAATCTCCTGAAGCTGGTTGCCTTAAACTTTTAAGTTTTCTCAACTTTTGATTTTTTTTTTTTTTTTTTACAGTGTATACAGTAAAAGTTATTTGAGTGTATTTTTTGGGAAATGAATTAAAAAAGGAGTGTAAATCTGTTGGAAGTTGTATTTTCAAACTTTGCTAATGCAACTCATTTACATTTTAGAGAACATTTAGAGTATTGCATTTAACTTTATTCCTTGACTTGTCTTCACTTGCTCCTAAAACATCTTAAATTTGCCTTCATCACACCTGCTGACTGTAACGTGTGTGTGTGTGTGTGTGTTTCAGAGTTGTCTGCGCAGCGAGCGTGATTACGAGAGCGTGGTGCTGATGAGACTCAGACAGGCTGAAGAGAGGAAGAGGCTGATCGAGGAGATGAAGAGGCAGGAGGAAGAGGACGAGACGGCGTGACTCACTTCAGTCGCAGCATTTTACCTGAATTTTACAAGAATTAAGCTCCCACTGATCAATAAAGCCTTTTGAGGAACATTTTATAGTGCTTTTCTGGCAAGTCCAGTCGTATTTATTTCTGTTTTCAGATCAATTCAGTTCAGTTCAACTATCAGTTGTAAAGTTCATCAATTATGAAATGAGTTCAGTTTAGCTCAATGAAAGACAATAGTGCCATTCTATTAAAGTATGGAAATATGGGAATGAAAACTCTTTGTTTTTAGTGTTGAATCCTCCCAGTCAAATCAAGACTCTGGATTGAGTCAATGCAGAATGACATTGTTTGGATAATCAGATGATTATTATTATGATTTGTGAAATATTTTGCATTTAAAGTGTGATTGTTTCTTTAAAATAAATATATTTTATCGGTTGCATTGACTGTGAGAGATTTTAAAGTGCTTTACTGACATGAAATCTCGCTGTAATGAACTGATTTGTCTGAGGTCTTGATCTGAATTGCGACTTATCTTTTTTCTTGCATAAGTTTATATCTCACAATTCTGACTTTTTTATTGCAATTATAAGTTTACATCTTGATTGTTTTTTTGTTTGTTTGTTTTAAAAAGGTAATTGTGACTTTTTATTTCACAATTCTGCAATTGAGTTTATATCTCACAACTTTAATTATAGCAATTCTGAAAAATGTGAGAATTATACGATAAAAAGTCGCAATTGCATTATTTATTTATTTTTTATATTCTGTGGTGGAAACAACAGATTTTTTTGTCCTAATATAAGAAACATACACAATGTGCTTTTTAAAAAAAATTTTTTCCAGCACTTTGTTTGAGATTTAATTTTCATCCATTATATTTTTTGGTTTCTAAGAGCATTTTATAATGCTATATTTTCTTATATTATGCATGTGACAGTGGACTTCTGTTTCTTGTGGCATCATCAGCCAATCCTGTGGCTCAAGAGTCATTAGTCACATGATATTTTCAGCTCAGCTGATTGGCTCAGTCTTCAGCGATGGCAGCATGTAGGTTGCGTTCTTTCTTTGAGATGAAAGCAAAGGCCAGCAGATCTCAAGGCCATCTAGACATCCATTGTGACAGGCCAAAATGAAATGTATTATTTTAAAAGCAGTGTAAATTCCCACATTTTTCTGAAATGTTATTAATTTAGAACAATGCACCAATTAATCATTTAAAGGACCAGGCTGAAACTGATTTCATGTCATCTCTTTCCTGTATTTCTGCTGTATTATGCGTGTTTTGTGCACATTCATCACTGCTGTGATTCATTGGTGTGTGGCACGTTCCTCTTGTCATCTCCACATCATCAAACCGCTGTGATTCCAGTGAGTCTCTTTTCTCAGAAGGCTTTTCTTCAGCGTCTTCTCTCCATCATGCTCTCCTCGCGGCCGTCACATGGTTCTGTTTACTTCAGTGGGCTTTTCTTTCATGTTCCTGGAAAGAAGCGGAACACACAGAGTCCTGTTCACATTACAGCCACCATCCTGAAGAAGCGTCCCGCCGCGGGCCGTCTTCACCCGGTGTCACCCCGCAGCTTCCAATACACACAGCGGAGGGGAAACATAGGAACGTGCCCTTGAAACACAACTTCATTTCTAATTTCTATTTTTGTTTTATTTTTGCATTGAAATGTAGAGAATATGTGGATTTGATTTCTTAAAAAAAAAAAAAAAAATATATATATATATATATATATATATATATATATATATATATATATATGAATGTTAATAATGTTAATATAATATAATGCATCATTTACTCAAATTAAGTTTGATTTTTGGCCCTTCATAGCAGAGTTATTATGGTTAACTAAAAGTAAAATTAATACCATTTAAAAACATTTTTGTTAATTAAAAAAAAATAACTGAAAAATATATATATAGAGAGAGATGTACTAAAATAACGAAAACTGAAAATAAAAATTAATAAAATGAATAAAAACTATATAGATATATGAAAAACACTAACTAATAAAATGACAATAACAACAAAACTACTAAAACTTCAACTAAAGGTATAGTAATATAAATGAATTTGATTTCTGAAAAAAAAAAAGAAAAATCCACATTTGGATATAGTGCATCATTTACTCAAATCAAGTTTGGTTTTTGGCCCTTCATAGCTGGGTTATTATGGTTAACTGAAACTAAAAGTAAAACCATTAAAAAACATTGTTACTTGGAAAAAAAAAAAAATAGAATAAATACTTTTTTTTTTTAGCTAGTTGCCAAGGCAACATTTATCATTTTTATTTAGTTTAACTTGATGTACTAAAATAAACCTGACATAAAAATTAATAAAAATATATAGACATATAAAAAAAGTACTAAATGACAAAAACAAAAAAGTATAAAATTATAATAAAATTTAAAAAAAGGACAATAAACTAAAATTGAAATGGAAGTTAATAACTATAGACACATAAAAAAAACAACTATTAAAAATGACAAAAACACTCAAAATTACTAAACTTAAAACTGCAAAACAAAAATAAAAACTGATTCAAAATAATAAAACAAACTATAACTGTATCTCAATGCTAAAATAACACTGCTTGTAACACTGTAGAGCAAAATGCTATATGATCAGATTAGTCTTGAATGCTTGCAGCTTTGAATCACAAACATGCAGCACTTTTAAACCCTTTTTGAATAGATCATACTTTATTTTACTTTATTTTTAATTACAGCTTCTCACACAAGCATACAAAAACAATACTAACATGTCAGGATTCAGTACAGACAAAATATATGTTTACATACAGTTCAAAACTATATAACAAAGAATGTGATGGATTTTGAGCTAAAACAGGATTTTTAAAACTGATGTTTCATTGCAAAGCATTTATTCAAGATAACATTAAGTCGAGATATAGAAATCCTACAGATGCAACATAACAGAACAATAATGTTCCTCATGATGTCCCTTAATGAACTCATTTATATTACTACAATCACAAAACAAAACCTCCTTTCCTGACATATAAAAGTGTTTAAAAAAAAAAAAAAAAAACTAAATCCAGAAATCATAAATCAGAGAAAGCACATTGATGATAATATTGCTAATTGAGACAGATTTCAAATACTGTGCATGTTTTGAGATTTAATAGTCTGCAATTTCATCTCAGGTCACTTCATTTGTTTAATAAGAGTTTGTGAGATCTCTTCACGAGGCCTACTGCTGACACTAGAATACCCTTCCTCACCTCATTTACCATGTTTACCTGCAATACAAGAGCCACTGAGTCACAGCACGTCACTCGTCTCTTTATGGAGACACCAGACCAGCGTCTGACCGACTCCCGTCATGCTGACCACTCTGAACCCGATCTTATCCAGTTTGTCCAAGACGAGTCTCGGCGGTTCGTCCACGTGATACTCTGAGCTGTGACACACACAAATATCACAAATGATTCAGTTAAAGATAAGCTATCAATATGGAGTCAATTCAGGGCCAAATATATTTGCAAAAGAATTGAAGTATCACAAAAGAAAAAGTTTTGCAAAGGAAAATGAAAGTATTGAAAAAAAATAAATTTGCTGTTTGCAAACAAAAATAATGAATTGCAAAAGAAAATGAAGTATTGCAAGAAAAAAAAGAAGTTTTGCAAACCAAAATAAAGAATTTCAAAATATAAATGAAACAGCAAAAGCAATTACTTTGCAACACATATTTTCCATAGCTCCTAATTTATTTGCAAGGCCGATTTATTTAGCATTTTCAGTCAAGTATGAGCTCACGATACCATTTTTTCCCTTTGCGCTTCTGCGCATCTCTATAACGAGCTCACATTTGACTGAAACATAAAATAAAAGCGGCGTTGCAAATAAATTAGGAGCTATAGCCATGGAAAATATGTGTTGCAAAATCATTGCTTTTGCTCTGTTTCATTAATATTTTGCAATTCTTTATTTTGGTTTGCAAAACTTCTTTTTTTTCTTGCAATACTTCATTTTCTTTTGCAATTATTTATTTTTGTTTGCAAAAAGCACTTTTTTTCTCAATACTTTCATTTTCCTTTGCAAAACTTTATTTTCTTTTGCAATACTTCAATTCTTTTGCAAACATATTTGGCCCTGAATTGACTCCATATATCTAAGCTATAGACTATAATGTATACATTAGAGCCCTGAGCGCGATTGCTTTCTTAATCCCGCTCCCGCAAACATTCTAATATCGAATATAATTTAGGCTCTTTCAATGCGGGGTATTGAGCTCAGGATCTGTTGAGCAGCAAATCCTCCAGCATCTTGTCAGTCATCTCTCCTTGATCAGTCAAATTTGACTCCTGCAGCTCGTGTATGGATGCAGGGTTGCCAAGTCTGTGTTTTTTCATGGAATTGGGCTACTTTTAAACTGTTACCATGGGTGAAAGGTTTTTGCATTCTGCCTATGATGAAACTGCGCTAGATGTTAAGTTTTGTTAAGGAGGGCCACTGGTAAGAAGCCTTTGAGCTGTCAATCAGCGTGCATAACAGTAACTGAAAAATATATATTTTATACAGTGGTGGCCAAAATGAGTTCTTCTGGATTTGGTCTGTCTCAGTTTGTTCTGTTTCTTCATGTCACTCCAGACAGACTGGATGATGATCAGATCTCTGTGTGGAGCAAACTAAAATCTCACTGGATTATTACAATTAATGGCAAAATGTAAACTGATATTTCCTACTGACACACTACAGCAAAAGATAGAAATAACTGACTTGAAACCATTTTTTTCGCTGCTGAAAATACTAGTGTTCCAATAATGTTGGCCACCATTGTATACGGAAATGATATATTTTGAGTTTTAATATTTGGGATATGGTCAATGTGCTACTTTAGGCTGTTTTTGCCTGGAATGGGCTAGTTTTGTCACACAGACCTGGCAACCCTGGCTGTATGGAGCAGAGCAGACGCTTTCAGTTTAGTGCAGAGTACATTTTCCAGTTGAACTAAATTATTTTTATTAAAAAGCGACAGTGGGGGCAGTGCCGTGGGTGAGTAATGTAACGCTCCCGTGAGATTTGCATTGACCCGCGGGATCCTGATCTAGTTTACACCGTCCTGCATCATATCTGCTGAAAGAAATCCAAGTTTCTGACTAATTTTGTGCTGCTGATTCCACAAATAATGTCTGCTTTGCTGGAGCGCTTCACACTTTCTCACAAAATATGATGCATTTTGTAGCATTTCTGCTTTTGAGAACCATTTCTCTGGTGAAGAAGTCTTGTATTAACCTCCTTTAATCATCAGAAAAACACCACAAACACATGATTCCTGTCCGAATCTGAGCCAGATTACAACTCTTTGATCAGTTCTCAGCCCATTTTCACATGCATGAAATTATTTGATGACTAATCCTGATTTCAAGGTTAGAATTATGGCTAATGACAGAAGAAAATGCAAACAAGAGCGTGATGTTTTCTGCTTCATCTGGCGGTGTTGTACTGCATCCAAACTGTGAAAAAGCTTATTTGTAAAGTTCTTTGACTTTAAATGGAGTATTTGAACATATTTTTCCAGTTCTTTGCAGATTAAGTTAAATGATGCATTTTGAATAATTCAGACAGAAACCTGTCATTTTCCTGCTTGTATTATTTTGATGAGTGCATGAAAGCTGATGCATATACAGTATACAGTTTAAAAATAGGCCTATACATTCTTATTCTGTGAAACAGCTATATGTGATGGAAAGATTTTATTGGTATTTTTGAAATCAGCATCATAACCTTTTTGGCAAATCAGCAAAACGGGAAGCTAATGTGTTGACTTTAATTTATTTGTCTGAGAAATATCTACCTTTGAAATAACTACAACATGTCAGATTACCAAACACTTACAAGTTGTTTCCCAGCATGGTTGTTTTCCGGGCTCCGAGGTAGTTCATGATGGTTGGATCTGAATATTCGTCACCGACCATTGTGGGCCCCGTCTCCTGAAGACAAACGTGGTTTGACTACTTAATATGATCTTATCTTCATTTTCAACACTAGAACTGTTGTTTTATCACTGCAAATGTCTTTTGGCAAGTGTTTTTCTTGTAAAATGTGTTAGTTTGGAGCCTGGTCTCATGAAAATGCATATAAATAGTACACCAAATAAAAACAAAAACTCATGGTACTGATATGCAAAAATTGACTTTGGTGTGCATATGATATGAAATTTGTTGGCGTGCATATGATACACAGTTTTTATGATACACATCTACCCCACAACCCTAATCCTACCCACTGTGTAGCATATACACACCAAAGTCAATTTTTTGCGTATCAATACCATGAGTTTTTAATTTAATTTGGCGTACTATTTACACGCACTTTCATGAGATCGGGTTGGTCCAGCAGTTAACATCTTGAGAAGACAAAAGCTGAAACAAATCCATCATGAAGTCCATAATCCATAATAAGGCTTCCTCCAGTGAAAACGTGTTCTGGTCTGAATCAGGAGAGAAATCTGCACAGATCAAGCACCGCTTACAAGCCAAAACAGCTCGAAACTTTAAAGCTTTTGTCTTCTCCAGATGTTAACTGATGGACTGAAGTGCTGTGGATTACTTGTGGATGGCGTGTGAGGGTGAGCACATATTAATTTTTGGCTAAACTATTCCTTTAAGAATGACTCTGGTATACAAATATCTCGCAGTTGTTATGTGGTGTGTGCTGTGGCTTGAATCCGTCGACACTAAATGATTCACTTTCACTTTATGCTTCAGTCCAGGTCACACAGACACGTGCACGAGCTACACACGCACGAAATGCAAACATTAAACTTCCTCGTTTGGATATAATAATTCATAACGCAACGCAACACAAATCATGAGAAGTATAAAACTCACATCATGTCAAAATATGTCTTCTGCATATGCAGGTTGCTTATACAACAACAACAACTCCAATGCAGCATGCATGCACCTGTAATCCTCTAATGCATCATAATATCATAATCAGTGCTGTGCATGACGCTCATCTGCGCTCTGTCGGCTCGTTCGCGCTCGCGTCAGGCTCGTGTTTCATACGCACCAGTCTGATCTGTGTGCTGATGAGGATGTACGGCATCCCGGCGGCAGAACGGGCGACTTTCCAGCGGAATATCGAGGAGGGTCTCGGATGCGTCGCGTCGCGTCGCGTCTGTCTGTCTCCGCGCTGCGCTTGGCTCGTTTGTGCGCTCGCAGCTGAACGCGAAACGCCCACCGCGCTCCACCAATCAGCGACTGCGAGCCGCTGGCGGAATGCGGAAACACCCAATCAGCGCCCTCCAAATCAGAACGCGGTTTGGAGAGAGACGCTCCAGATGATGTAGGAGACAGGGCCGCTGCTGCCCAAATGGGTGCCCTAAGCAGGATTGTATTGTTGTGCCCCCCTCTCTCAAATATTAAAGTTAAAAAACAAACAAACCCTACTATAAGGGTCAAAATAAAACTTTAAGAAAATATAAAGTAAATGAATAAATAAATTGTAATTAAATTGTATTATTTACAAATTACAACTGTAGCTCTAGACAGTTACCTATGGCTATTATTTTATTAATACAGTGGTTCCTGTATAGAGAGAATTATGAGGCGGCGCCTCCGCCAAATATTGCGCCGCCTCTGGTTGTCGACAAAACTCAGGCAGCAGTCAGAGCAATCATCACTGAACAGCGTCCATTACAGCTTTTAGTTCATATTTGGAAAAATAATGATATATTTATACAAGTTTACCTGATATTTCTTTACACAGAATCATAATTTCCATTCATTTCCCACTGATTTACGCGATCTGATGAGCATTAACTCAAATTACGCGATTCATCTCTGCATGAATGAATGAATGAATGAATGAATGAATTATGAATCGAATTATCACCCAGCCCTAAATGAAATTAATGTTTTATGCCTTCATTTGATAACTAGACACAACACAGAATTTCTGAGGAAAAAGAAAACATTTCATAAGGCTATTTTAAGAATAAGTTTGAATAAATCAAGTTGTTTTTGTTTATATTTATTTTATGTTCAAATAATTAGACATGCTACAACACAGAATTTGGTAACAATAAACATATGGTGAAAGAAAATACAACATTTCATAGAGCCCTAAACATGTAACTTTTGTTAAACTTTTAATAAACTAATGTGAAGTTGTATAAGTTTCATGATTTTAATTAATTAGACATGCTTTTTTATTAATAAAATGTAATTAAAAATGTAACCATTAAAAAGGATTCCAGAAAAATTTGAAACGAAAAAAAAATGGAATTTGGAAAAAAAATAAAACTGAATTTGGGAAAAAATAAATCAGTTTTCATAGGGTCCTATATTTAACACACAATTATGATAGTAAGAAGAATTCATGTAAGGTTGTAAGAAAATGTTTTGTTTCTAGACAATTTATGTGGATAAATGTATATCGGATCAAAGCGATGTGGACCAGGAGACTATAAGGAGTGGATAAAGATTTTCAATTTCACAAAGTGTTTAACAACCTAATGTTATTTTTATGTTCACCTATACTTAAAAAGGGCTTTTAGTATATTTGTTGTATTTGTTGCTGTATTTAATTTAATTTGTTTTGCAAAATGTAACTTTATAATTTTTTCCAATCATATAATTATTATAACACCTAAAATACATTGTGGGTAAAAAGTGTTTGTTTTAGCCAGATAAAGGGTGGATACATTGTGTGCACATCATCAGGATGGTACCACCTCAGCCTCATTTTGAGCCAGGAAAAACCCTGCATGGTTAATTTTTGTAAGGGTTGTGATGTACACGTTTTTTTTTTTTTTTTGTTGAAGAAATTATAGAGGCTGTGTCATCTATAGCAAAAAGGTGGCCAAAAATTAAAGATTACGTGGATATTTGAATTAAATGTTTGGTCAATAGCCCATTAAACAAAGATATCAGAATCAGAATCAGAATGAGCTTTATTGGCCAGGTATGCTTACACATACGAGGAATTTGTTTTTGTGACAGAAGCTCTACAGTGCAACAGAAAGACGGCAACAGGACAGGACACAGATAATAAAAGAATAATATACAAATAGGCAATGTACAAATAGCAAAAACACAATATATAATATAGACAATTATGGTGTACAGGTCTAATATGTGCAAATCTGAAATGAAAAAAATAAGTATGTGTGTTGAATAAATAATTTATAATAGTGTTGTGTGTTCCACTTTTAATGTCAAGTGTTCATGAGATGGATTGCCTGAGGGAAGAAACTGTTCCTGTGCCTGGTCGTTCTGGTGCTCAGAGCTCTGTAGCGTCGACCAGACGGCAACAGTTCAAAGAGGGAGTGTGCTGGATGTGAGGGGTCCAGAGTGATTTTGCCAGCCCTTTTGCTCACTCTGGATGAGTACAGTTCTTGGAGAGTGGGGAGGGTTGTACCAATGATTCGCTCAGCAGTCCGGACTACCCTCTGTAGTCTTCTGAGGTCAGATTTGGTAGCTGAGCTGAACCAGACAGTTATTGAAGTGCAGAGGACGGATTCAATGATGGCGGAGTAGAACTGTTTCAGCAGCTCCTGTGGCAGGTTGAACTTCCTCAGCTGGCGAAGGAAGTACAACCTCTGCTGGGCCTTTTTCACAATGGAGTCTATGTGATTGTCCCACTTCAGGTCCTGGGAGATGGTGGTGCCCAGGAACCTGAATGACTCCACTGCAGTCACAGTGCTGTTCATGATGGTGAGTGGGGGGAGTGCAGAGGGGTTCCTCCTGAAGTCCACGATCATCTCCACAGTTTTGAGTGTGTTGAGCTCCAGGTTGTTAAGACTGCACCAGACAGCCAGCTCCTTAACCTCCTGTCTGTAGGCAGACTCGTCACCGTCCTGGATGAGGCCGATCAGTGTGGTGTCGTCTGCAAACTTCAGGAGCTTGACAGAGGGGTCTTTAGAGGTGCAGTCGTTAGTGTACAGGGAGAAGAGCAGTGGGGAGAGAACACAGCCCTGAGGAGCTCCAGTGCTGATCGTACGAGTGCTGGATGTGTATTTTCCCAGCCTCACTAGCTGCTGCCTGTCTGTCAGGAAGCTGTAGATCCACTGACAGACGGAGGTAGGGACGGAGAGCTGAGTTAGTTTGTTCTGAAGGGTGTCCGGGTTGATGGTGTTAAAAGCGGAGCTGAAGTCTACGAACAGGATCCTCACATAAGTCCCTGGTCTGTCCAGATGCTGCAGGATGAAGTGCAGTCCCATGTTGACTGCATCATCCACAGACCTGTTTGCTCTGTAGGCAAACTGCAGGGGGTCCAGTAAGGGTCCAGTGGAGGACTTCAGATAAGCCAAAACCAGTCTTTCAAATGACTTCATGACCACAGATGTTAGAGCCACAGGTCTGTAGTCATTAAGTCCAGTAATTTTGGGTTTCTTTGGGACGGGGATGATGGTGGAGCGTTTGAAGCATGAGGGGACTTCGCACAGCTCCAGAGATCTGTTGAAGATCTGTGTGAAGATGGGGGCCAGCTGGTCAGCACAGATTTTTAGGCAGGCTGGTGACACACCGTCTGGGCCTGGTGCTTTCCTTCTTTTGTTCTTCCTGAAGACCTGGCGCACCTCATCTTCGCTGATCTGAATTGCAGGTGTGGGGGAGAGGGGGGTTGCTGGAGGTGTTAATGGTTGTGTGGAGAGGTATTCAGGGCGGGTGTGGGGTGTTTTTTCAAACCTGCAATAGAACTCGTTCAGACCGTCTGCCAGGTGTTGATTCTCCAGAGTGCTGGGGGATGGTGACTTGTAACTGGTGATTTCTTTCATACCTTTCCACACTGAAGCAGAATCACTGGAAGAGAATTTTTCCCTTAGCTTGCCGGAATAATTCCTCTTTGCCACTCTGATCTCCTTTTCCAGTGTGTATTTGGCCTGTTTATACAAGACTTTATCCCCCTTTCTGTAAGCATCTTCTTTGCCAACATGTGATTAGTGGAGTAGCGGTTACGGTGTCTGCTTTTAGGGCAGTCGTGGCCTAATGGATAGAGAGTTGGACTTGTAACCCGAAGGTCGTGGGTTCGAGTCTCGGGTCCGGCAGGGATTGTAGGTGGGGGGAGTGAATAACCAGCACCCTCTCCACCCTCAATACCATGACTGAGGTGAGACCCTTGAGCAAGGCACCAAACCCCCAACTGCTCCCCGGGCGCCGCAGCATTGGCTGCCCACTGCTCCAGGTGTATGTTCACTTGGATGGGTTAAATGCAGAGCACAAATTCCGAGTATGGGTCACCATACTTGGCCACACACCCCTTCCCTTTCCCTTTCCCTTTCCCTTTTGGCCTGACGGAGCTGTCTGAGTTTTGCAGTGAACCATGGTTTGTCGTTGTTGTAAGTTAGATGAGTCTTGGTAGGAATGCACATATCCTCACAGAAACTGATATAAGATGTTACAGTCTCTGTGAGCTCATCCAGATCATTTGCGGCAGCTTCAAAAACAGTCCAATTAGTAAGGTCGAAACAGGCTTGTAAAACCCACTCTGTTTCATTAGTCCATCTTTTAACAGTTCTTAATACAGGTTTTCCAGATTTGAGTTTCTGCCTGTAGGTCAGTATAAGATGAACCAAACAGTGATCAGAGACTCCTAAAGCTGCCCGTGGGACAAAGTGATATGCGTCCTTTATCGCTGTGTAGCAGTGATCCAATATATTACTGTCTCTGGTGGGACATGTAACATGCTGTCTGTATTTTGGCAGTTCACGGGAGAGATTTGCTTTATTAAAGTCCCCGAGAATGATTAAAACAGAGTCCGGGTGTTGTTGCTCAGTCTCTGTGATCAGATCAGTGAGTTTCTGTAAAGCGGAGCTCACGTGCGCTTGCGGAGGAATGTAAACACTCACGAGAATGAACGAGTGAATCTCCCGCGGCGAGTAGAAAGGCTTGCAGTTAATGAAGAGCGTTTCTAGATCTGAACAGCACATCTTCTTTAACACAGTTACATCTGTACACCACCTCTCATTGATGTAAAAGCACGTGCCGCCGCCGCGTGATTTCCCCGTTGATTCTGCCTCCCGATCCGCTCTAAACAGCTGAAAGCTCGGAAGATGTAACGCGCTGTCCGGAATGGCGTCGTTCAGCCAGGTTTCCGTGAAACACAGAGCAGCAGAGTTTGAAAAGTCCCTGTTTGTCCGGGAGAGCAGAAGGAGTTCGTCCGTTTTGTTGGGTAGAGAGCGGAGATTCGCCAGATGGATGCTAGGCAACGCCGTTCTAAATCCGCGCTGTCTGAGCTTCACGAGCGCGCCGGCTCGCTTCCCCCGTCTGCGCGTCCTGAAGCGTTTGACCAGAGCTACGGCTCCGCCAACAACAATGTCCAGCAAAACGTCAGAATAATCAAAAACCGGTAAAAGATTCTGTGGTGTGTTCTGCCGAATGTTCAGCAGATCATCCCTATTAAAACTGATGGTGTTTGAGAAACAAAAAACAGGAAAAACGAACAAAAACAGTATAAACACTGAAGAGCAAAGCACAGTAGCTGCCATCTGCGGCGCCATCTTAGAGTCCATATAATCGTTCTGTAAGTATAACACCAGGCCTTTGGTGTTATTTAAACACGTTATTAACCTCAACACCCAAATAGTTTCACAGGATTATGATTTTATGAATGTAGCCTACCTGAAAGTGACCCACTGGCTTCGTTTTCATCTTTTTTTTTTGTTTTTCTTTTTTCTCGGCGCCAGATTTCTGATGTCTTTTCACGGGCATAGTTGTCCATTAATTATGATCATTTACAAACATGAGGTGCGAGTGGTCGCGGGCGCGGATGCGGGAATGGCAACATTCCATGTTGAGGCAACATTCCATGTTACTATGTTGCAAACTTTATGGGAATTTTAACGTTGCTTTGTAACATAAAGGTTACTTTGAATGTTCTCTGAACGTTCTGACACAAGTAACATTTAAATAATGTTAGAAGAACATCCGACTAGGAAAAAAGTTCCAAGAATGTTCATTTGTGCTAACGTTTTGAGAACATTATTAAAGACTTGACTACTTTGAACGAACATTCTGTTAATGATAATGGAGGAATGTACAGGTGCATCTCAATAAATTAGAATGCCGTGGAAAAGTAAATTTATTTCAGTAATTCAACTCAAATTTTGAAACTCGTGTATTAAATAAATTCAATGCACACAGACTGAAGTAGTTTAAGTCTTTGGTTCTTTTAATTGTGATGATTTTGGCTCACATTTAACAAAAACCCACCAATTCACTATCTCAACAAATTAGAATATGGTGACATGCCAATCAGCTAATCAACTCAAAACACCTGCAAAGGTTTCCTGAGCCTTCAAAATGGTCTCTCAGTTTGGTTCACTAGGCTACACAATCATGGGGAAGACTGCTGATCTGACAGTTGTCCAGAAGACAATCATTGACACCCTTCACAAGGAGGGTAAGCCACAAACATTCATTGCCAAAGAAGCTGGCTGTTCACAGAGTGCTGTATCCAAGCATGTTAACAGAAAGTTGAGTGGAAGGAAAAAGTGTGGAAGAAAAAGATGCACAACCAACCGAGAGAACCGCAGCCTTATGAGGATTGTCAAGCAAAATCCATTCAAGAATTTGGGTGAACTTCACAAGGAATGGACTGAGGCTGGGGTCAAGGCATCAAGAGCCTCCACACACAGACGTGTCAAGGAATTTGGCTACAGTTGTCGTATTCCTCTTGTTAAGCCACTCCTGAACCACCGACAACATCAGAGGCGTCTTACCTGGGCTAAGGAGAAGAAGAACTGGACTGTTGCCCAGTGGTCCAAAGTCCTCTTTTCAGATGAGAGCAAGTTTTGTATTTCATTTGGAAACCAAGGTCCTAGAGTCTGGAGGAAGGGTGGAGAAGCTCATAGCCCAAGTTGCTTGAAGTCCAGTGTTAAGTTTCCACAGTCTGTGATGATTTGGGGTGCAATGTCATCTGCTGGTGTTGGTCCATTGTGTTTTTGAAAACCAAAGTCACTGCACCCGTTTACCAAGAAATTTTGGAGCACTTCATGCTTCCTTCTGCTGACCAGCTTTTTAAAGATGCTGATTTCATTTTCCAGCAGGATTTGGCACCTGCCCACACTGCCAAAAGCACCAAAAGTTGGTCAAATGACCATGGTGTTGGTGTGCTTGACTGGCCAGCAAACTCACCAGACCTGAACCTATTGTCAAGAGGAAAATGAGAAACAAGAGACCAAAAAATGCAGATGAGCTGAAGGCCACTGTCAAAGAAACCTGGGCTTCCATACCACCTCAGCAGTGCCACAAACTGATCACCTCCATGCCACGCCGAATTGAGGCAGTAATTAAAGCAAAAGGAGCCCCTACCAAGTATTGAGTACATATACAGTAAATGAACATACTTTCCAGAAGGCCAACAATTCACTAAAAATGTTTTTTTTTTTTATTGGTCTTATGAAGTATTCTAATTTGTTGAGATAGTGAATTGGTGAGTTTTTGTTAAATGTGAGCCAAAATCATCACAATTAAAAGAACCAAAGACTTAAACTACTTCAGTCTGTGTGCATTGAATTTATTTAATACACGAGTTTCACAATTTGAGTTGAATTACTGAAATAAATGAACGTTTCCACAACATTCTAATTTATTGAGATGCACCAGTATGTTCATAACCTTGAGAGAAGCTTGCCAGAACGATAGATTCTTCATCACGATAGAACTTGAGTCACTCATTTGTTTCTATGCAATAAAAAAGGGATCAGTTTAACAAACTCAACACATGTGCATCATTTTCCTCTGAGATATCACAGCTGTTTACTCAAGCAGAGACACTGATACACTGAGAGACGGATGAATACACACAGTGACAAGAGATGGAAATAAGATCAAATCTGACATTAAAGCTGCAGATGGGGGAAACTGTTTTAAACTGCAAACATGTCAAGTAAGCAAGAAAGGATGAATATATAATCTAGTTTATTAATCTTCTGCCTGCAAAGCCCTGACCAGACCATCCAAAATGAACCTTTCATTAAAAAGATATTTCATTAGTACATAGAGAAGATGTGATATTAGCTGTTATTGGAGTTTTGATCTGAACACACTCAGACACTGAGTTTGCTAATTTGCGAGGTTCATGTTCATATAAGGCTTTGATTTCTTTTCAACCTTGGTGGTTGAACTTTCATTTCCTTTAGGCAGAATTGCTAATTTCCTTCTAAAAGCAGTTGTAATCATTGTAATATGAGGTTGTAGTCTCTCAGAGCGCTGAGGAAATGAAGTCCCAACAGCAGCAGGAGCTGGATAACATCAGTAATAATAACCACAGTTAAACACACCGATCACAAAGCCTTCATCTGTGCTGGATTTACATGAGCTGTGATCAGGGTGATACTGTAACACACGCTAATACTGAAACACCCTTTACACCTGCAGCCATGTCTGCATTACTCAGTGCACAGTCTGTTAAGACACACAGATATAGAACACTATATGATTCACTCTATACTTGTTTTGAAAAATAGTTTGTGGGGGAAAAAAAGGTAATTGCTTTTTCTAAATATTTGGACTTTCTGAAAAAACAAAAGAATTCTCTGAGTTCTGAGTTTATTTCTTGCAGTTCAGTTTTGAGGTCATATCTCACAACTGGAATTTTTTTCTTGTAATTCTAAGTTTATATCTCGCAGTTCTGACTTTTTCTGAATTCTGAGTTTATTTCTTGCAGTTCAGTTTTGAGGTCATATCTCACAACTGGAATTTTTTTCTTGTAATTCTAAGTTTATATCTCGCAGTTCTGACTTTTTCTGAATTCTGAGTTTATTTCTCACAATTTTGACTTTTTTCTTGACATTCTGAATTTATTTTTCACAATTCTGACTTTCATAATTCTATAAGTTTTTCACAATTCTGAGTTTATTTCTTGTAATTCCAAGTTTATTTCTAGCAATTCTGGCTTTTCTGAATTCTGAGTTAAATTCTCACAATTCTGACTTTTTTCTTGTAATTCTGAGTTTATTTATTGCAATGGTGATTTTTTTCTGACTTAAAATCTTGCAATTCTGACCTATTGTCCTTTGAAGCCTGAGTTTATTTCTCACAATTCTGATGTTTTTCTTATAATTCTGAGTTTATTTCTAGCAATTCTGACTTTTTCTCTGAATTCAGAGTTAAAATCTCACAATTCTGACTTTTCTTGGAATTCTGAGTTATTTCTTGCAATTCTGAATTCTGAAAAAAAAAATTCTTGTAATTTGATTACTTGTGGAGTTTACATCTCACAATTCTGTTGTTTTGTTTCCCCCATGGAGTAAAAAATAAAAAAGGTAAGTCCAAGTTCTCAACTTGGAAATTAAATGTTTATTTTGCATGTCTTATTCATTTAAAATATATCAGCTTTTTATATGAAATATACTTGCACACATTTAGTAGGTCTGTGGGTGTGTTCAAGGTGCGTTTTGTGAACATGTTAAGTGTGTTATTCTGAAAAGGTTTCTGTGCTGTAGAGACCAGTGGGCGTGTCCTATGGGGGCGTGGCCTGTGGGTAATGAGGGAACCAATCACTGAGCCTCACTGATCAATGACATTATTATTCTCAACAACTAGCAGCTGCATCAGTGTGAAGAGCTTTAAAAACACACATGGATGGTTTGAGGTGTGGAAATGCTGCATGAACGCTGGTGCTTCACTGCTGCATTTACATCATCTTTTATTTTGCATTGCATGTCTTTATTTTTACTTCATGTTTGTTTCTTTCTCTTTTTGTTTTGGTTCTTTCAGTTTCATTCTACGTGTGTACAATATGGAAGCAGTGTAATAAAGTCCACCATATAAAAGTCAAATTCAAGCTTCAAACTCAGGGAACACAATGCTTGAAAAGCAAAACTATATTGATATTGATATATTTTCTGCTAAGAAAAGAAAACAGGAAAGCGCAGAGCATGTACTTGAGTCCAAAATGTAACTGCTGTCATGCCAAAAACATGTTCCTGGAGTTCCACCAACTTCCTGTGTGTCCCGCAGTGACTTCCTGCCCGTGTCTCTGGGTTGTTTTATTAAGTGAGGGTCAGTATCGCCGTAGATCAGGTGATCTGGGGTCGGTTCCTCTGGACGGCCCGGAGGAAGTGCTTTAGAGCTGGCGCAAAAGTTGTTTCCTGACTTTCACACCACAGATTCATTTTCAGGCCTTTTCTTTGGGATTTATTTATAACTCTTATTTAATGTTTTTGAGAGATGAACACTGATTCAAATCCTTTCAGACAACATTTGTTAAACATGCTTGATGATTAAGCAGCCGTATCTCAGGATGATACTTTAGAAATAATATAAAAGAATAATAGGACAATCCTTTTACATTTAATGAAAGTTTGGCCTCACTGTGGGCTTGATGGATTTTTTTTTTTTAATTTAGTTTTATTGTGCATGTTGTTTGTGGAGACTTGATGTGTAACAGTGTTATTTTAGTATCATTGAAATACTATGATAGTTTTTTCTTAATATTTTGAATATTTTGATCTTATTTTATTTTTCTATTTTTATTTTAAATTTAGTTAAATGTTTAGTAATTTTGTTGTGTGCTTTTAGTAGTTCTTTTATTTAAAATGTTTTTTTAAATGTCTGTATAGTTTTATTAATAATAATTTAGTTAAACTACTGTAAAATGAAATGAGAAACTAGCTGAAATTGGAAGTTTTTTAAAATATATATTTTTTTATATATATAAAAAATATATATAATATTTATTATATTATAATAAATATAATATTTATTATATTCCCCCCCCAATATACAGTAATCTACTGAAAAAAAATATACCAACCCTGAATTTTACTGGCTCAGAATCAGGAATTTCATCTATCTGTTTTAATTATTCTCTCCTGAATTGAGAGGAAAACCTGCTTTACACATTCTGAGGAAGGAAAAGAGTCACATTTACCCACGTCGACTGATTTATATACTGCTTATACAGTTGTAAAACACATACCCTTAGCACATTGTCTTTTGAGACTCATTTTTGCTCTTTTGAAACATTTTTATGGACACTTTATTAACGAATTTCTGCAAAAGGATGTTACTCTGCAGCACACCTATTAAAAAATGATTTTTCAAACTTGAAAAAGATTATTAGAGTACATTTGCAAGGGAATACTATTTCAGTCTTTCTACTTCAAAATTTCATGTAATTCAATGTTCTTACAGTGTCTTTGTATTTTTTTTTTTCTTTTTTTTGTGAAATTTACTAGCAATTTCTGAGTGAAAATGGTGCAGAATTACATTCAGATGACTGACTTTTACATGAACATTTTTGCCTGTGTGTTGTTTTCCTATCAAACAAGAACAATAAATCTGTAAATCATGAACAAAACATCACTTTTTGTTAGTTAATACAAGGAGGACTCTGTATTTTATTGAATAAAACATCACTTTTGGTTGTTTTTAGTTGGTTTGTTCTGTATTTTATTGTAATTAATGCTCTGCAGTGTGTTTGCTGTGAGACTGAAGCAGCAGAACGTGTCGAATCTCATGCATCTGAAACCGCAGCCAATGCCGTGACAACTTCATTACTTTTATATGTTCCTCAAGAGAGAACAAAGATAGAGCTGCGACTCGCTGCCAAATAACACGTCAGACAGGACATGTGCATTATAAAACGTCTTAAAAGTGCAGATATGTGTGCTGTATCATGCATGTCATGAATAGAGACTTATGGAAAACACTGCTAGTCTGTATTAATCAAGATTTCACTCTGTTTGAAGAAGCAGTCTGTTTTCTTGCAATGTTTCTGAACATTTTATATGACGACTGCTTTTGGGAATCTTACAAACCTGAGTGTTTGCGTTTCTGAACATCTCTAATGTCTTCGATGTATCATTTACAACAATGAGGAAAGAAACAGACACACAGCTGGCAGATTGATTTGATTTGGCAGTTTAACATTTATACAGTTTCTGTTTTACAGTAAACAGACAGAACGCACCATTTTTAACATAACACTGATGATGGATGCTGGATGACTGTCATCTCTCTAAAGAGCCACTGCTGTGGACATTTACATTCAGCAGATCTTTTATATGACGAACATCACTAGCAATTTATTATACAAGAGCATCATTCTTGGCTATATCCAAGAATAAGCAATAATGCCAGTAAGACAGCAGTATTTTATCTTATAGAAAACAACAGCGAGGTTTTTATGCAATGAAGCATTTTATTTCAGCAGTAAGGGCCACACAATGAGTTTATCAATGGTTTATGTTTTTGACTTTATATTATAATTCCAATTCGCTCATGTAACTAATTTAATTTAATGTTTATAAATTTTAAAATACTGAATGATAATTTACCAGATCATGTTTAACCTAATTAAATTTTTAGTCTTTAAATCAGTTCTTGTCTGAAAAACAAGATTAACAATTCTATAATCATTGATTCAAGATCAGTTTGTAATCAGTGCATCTAAAATTGAGCGAAACATTAAACCATAACTAACTACATAATACTCAACACACACAAATATTGGGTAAAACAGACCATTTTTAATTTTAATTTAAGCAAAAAAAATAAAAAATTGATGAAACAGATGAATGCCGGAAGAAACATGTAAAATTGTAAAATTTTAACAAGGGAACATTACTTTTCAATGTTCTCAACATTTTGAAACAAAGTAGTAACCCAGGTTATAATTAGGTTAACATTTAGATTATACAAACGTTGTGAGAACATTTCTAAAACATTGAAATGTCCAGTTTTCCTGTTGTGATTATAATATTATTTAAAGGTTACAAAAACGTTTTTCACAACATTCTATTAGGCCTATAACTCCATTTTCACCCAAAGTATAATGTTAATGTTCATTTTCAGTATTCCAACCACATTAAAATGTCCAGTTTTCTTGTTGTTATTATAACGTTATTTAAAGGTTACAAAAATCTTTCTTAAAACATTCATCAGGTACAAAAAACATCTTAAGGACATTATGAGAATTTGATCTCAGAATGTTTTTCTCAACTCTATGAAACCGTATATCAAATGTTAGTTAGTATATGAATGATAGGCCTAAACATTTTGTCCTTACATTTATATAACTTTTAAAAAACGTTAGCGGAAGTTGTGAGAAAGTTCTCTGTTAGTTGGGAAGCAGGTACATATAAAAAAACAACAACAAACAAACAAACTTTAAAAATGACTAAATAAATAACATGTTTGTTATTTGCACTTCACTCACGCATGTTGTCTGGCTTGTGCAAACCCATCTAACAAAAATATGTTCTGAGAACATTTCAATAACTTTCCCATTAGTTCTGAAAACATTAGGCTGTTTCTGAATGTTCTCTGAAATGTCCACTTTCTTAAATTGTTGAGTGCACTTTGACACTGAGAATCTGCAAGATGATTTTCCCAGTAAAGATGTTCAACTCTGTTTATATTTTTAGATTTTAATCTGTCAAAACATCTTAAGGCTAATATGATGAAAAGCACTTAAAGTGGGTAATTCATCTCGTTTTTAGCAAACGTGCTCACGGAAACATGGCGAAACAGGAAGCCTCCCGTCTGATCGCGTGTGACGGTAAGTTATCGGCGAAGTTATTGTGAGGTAAAGCAGATAAGATGGCGGTCGCTTAAGTGACGATGATGTAACAGTACTACTGCTGTTGAGAAGAACCATATGTCTGTGAGGTCCTGTGAATTTCTTGCTCTCTCTGCTCGTAAATCAAAAGCAGAGGCGGGAGCTGGAGAACGTGACTCCCGGAGGAATGCCGATCTTTACAGGATTAGCGACTGTGGGAGGTCACGCTCGGATCTGCTGCTGCAGGTCCTTCTAAAGCAAGTGTTAAATGATGCTTGATGCCAAAGGCTTTATCAAACCCTGCTAGCAAAAATATGTTCTATAAACACGTTGATATAACGTTCTCATTAAGTTATGAAGACTTTTTTTCAAAGCGTTGTAAAAAAAAAATTCTTGATTATGCAAGTATTAACGAAAACATTAAGGGAATGTTCCATTTTATCATTTTGCAAACATTATGGGAACGTTACTGAGCGTTTTGAAGCAACTAGTAAGTAGAAACGTTTAAAAAATGTTAGATGAGCATTCAAATATGCATTTTTATTTATTTATTTTTTTAAATCAAATGAATTATGGTTTTTGTAGTCATTGAGCAATTGTCACATGACTGTTTTAAACAGTTTTTTCTCATTAAAGCAGTAAATGATTGTACACTTGTCTTAGAACAGATTGCTTGCACTGCACTTGCACTGTGAAAATGGTCTCGTTTGAAAGAAGAGATCTAAAAGATATTATAGAGTTTGTGGCTGTCTGCGGCTGACTGAAGCAGTACGAGTAGGAATATGACCCCCCAAAAAAAATCTATAGAGATAGGAAATTTTACATCGCGATTCTATTGAAGATTATTAGATCTGTGATTGTCACACAATGAAATAATTTCCAAATTCCTGAGAATGAGAGCTTTCTTGTGATATATCAGAATCAGAATCAGAAAGAGCTTTATTGCCAAGTATGCTTGTGCATACAAGGAGTTTGTTTTTGTGTCATAAACTTCCAGTACACAGAGACAACAACAGCACACAGACAATAAAAATATAATGAGAATAAAAAATTACACATGTAAATATAAATAGACAAAAATTTGAAAAAATAAATTGAGAGATAAATAAGTGGTATGTACAGTTGTGCTATAGATGATAAAATGGAATAGAATAGAATGAAAAGCAGGGATGTGGTAAGATGGAGGTGGTAACAGGTATATTAGGTTATTGCACATTGTTATTGCATAATGGGGGGAACATTTAACTGTTCATTAAATAGATTGCCTGGGGGAAGAAACTGTTCTTGTGCCTGGCTGTCCTGGTATTCGGTGCTCTGTAGCGCCGACCAGATGGCAAGAGTTCAAAGAGGGGATGGCTTGGATGTGTGGGATCCAGAGTGATTTTCTGAGCTCTTTTCCTCACTCTGGATGTATACAGTTCTTGAAGGGTGGGCAGGGGAGCACCAATAATCCTTTTGGCAGTCCGAATCGTTCTCTGTAATCTTCTGGTGTCTGATTTTGTAGCTGAGCCAAACCAGACAGTTATTGATGTGCACAGAACAGACTCGATGACGGCTGAGTAGAACCGTTTCAGCAGCTTCTGTGGCAGGTTAAACTTCCTCAGCTGGCGAAGGAAGTACAACCTTTGTTGGGCCTTTTTTACAATGGAGTCAATGTGAGTGTCCCACTTCAGGTCCTGGGAGATGATTGACCCTAGGAACTTGAATGTCTCCACTGCTGCCACAGTGCTGTTCATGATGGTGAGTGGGGAGAGAGCAGGGGGGTTCCTCCTGAAGTCCACTATCATCTCTACAGTTTTGAGCGTGTTGAGCTCCAGGTTGTTTAGACTGCACCAGACAGCCAGCTGCTCAACCTCCTGTCTGTAAGCAGACTCATCACCATCCTGGATGAGGCCGATGAGTGTGGTGTCATCTGCAAACTTCAGGAGCTTGACAGAGGGGTCTCTAGAGGTGCAGTCGTTGGTGTAGAGGGAGAAGAGCAGTGGGGAGAGAACACATCCCTGAGGGGTGCCAGTGCTGATGATGCGGCTGTTTGACATGAAATTCCCCATTCTCACTAGCTGTTGCCTATCTGTCAGAAAGCTGGTGATCCATTGACAGATAGAGCTAGGAACAGAGAGATGGGTTAGTTTGGTCTGGAGGAGTGTTGGAATGATGGTGCTGAAGGCCGAGCTGAAGTCCACAAACAGGATCCTCACATAAGTCCCTGATTTGTCCAGGTGTTGCAGGAGGTAATGCAGTCCCATGCTGACTGCATCATCCACGGACCTGTTTGCTCGGTAAGCAAACTGCATGGGGGTCCAGTAGGGGTCCTGTGATGTCCTTCAGATAAGCCAGAACCAGTTTTTCAAACGACTTCATGACGACAGACGTTAGAGCCACAGGTCTGTAGTCGTTAAGTCCTGTTATCTTGGGGCTCTTTGGGACGGGGATGATGGTGGAGCGTTTGAAGCAGACAGGGACTTCACACAACTCCAGAGATCTATTGAAGATTTGTGAAAAGATGGGGGCCAGCTCGTCAGCACAGGTTTTCAGACAGGCTTGTGTCACACCGTCTGGGCCTGGTGCTTTTCTTCTTTTGTTCTTTCTGAAGACCTGGCGCACATCATCTTCACTGATCTGCAGTGGAGGAGGGGGGGAGAGGGGGGTTGCTGGAGGTGTTAACGGTTGTGTAGAGAGATGGTCAGAATGGGTGTGGGGGGTTTCGAATCTACAATAGAACTCATTCAGGTCTTCAGCAAGTTGTTGATTCGCCTCAGTGCTGGGGGATGGTGTTTTGTAGTTGGTGCTGGCTTTCAGACCTTTCCACACTGAAGCTTGGTTATCCGAAGTGAACTGATCTTCTAACCTTTTTGCATAGGTCCTTTTAGCCACTTTAATCTCCTTGTTCAGTGTGTTCCTGGCCTGATTGTACAAGGCTCTATCCCCATTTCTGTAGGCATCCTCTTTGGCTTGACGAAGATGTCTGAGTTTTGCTGTAAACGATGGCTTGTCATTGTTGAATGTTAAATAAGTCCTGGTAGGAATGCATATATCCTCACAGTAACTGATATATGAAGTTACAGTCTCTGTGAGCTCGTCCAGATCGGTGGCGGCAGTTTCAAAAACACTCCAATCAGTCGAATAGAAACAGGCTTGTAAAACCCGCTCTGTTTCTTTGGTCCATCTCTTTACAGTCTTTACTACAGGTTTAACAGATTTAAGTTTCTGCTTGTAGGTCGGTATGAGATGATCTAAACAGTGATCAGAGAGTCCTAAAGCTGCCCGTGGAACAGAGTGATATGCGTCCTTTATTACTGTGTAGCAGTGATCCAGTATATTACTGTCTCTGGTGGGACATGTGATGTGCTGTCTGTATTTTGGCAGTTCACGGGAGAGATTGGCTTTATTAAAGTCCCCGAGAATGATTAAAACAGAGTCCGGGTGTTGTTGCTCAGTCTCTGTGATCAGATCAGTGAGTTTCTGTAAAGCGGAGCTCACGTGCGCTTGCGGAGGAATGTAAACACTCACGAGAATGAACGAGTGAATCTCCCGCGGCGAGTAGAAAGGCTTGCAGTTAATGAAGAGCGTTTCTAGATCTGAACAGCACATCTTCTTTAACACAGTTACATCTGTACACCATCTTTCATTGATGTAAAAGCACGTCCTGCCGCCGCGTGATTTCCCCGTTGATTCTGCCTCGCGATCTGCTCTAAACAGTTGAAAGCTCGGAAGATGTAACGCGCTGTCCGGAATGGCGTCGTTCAGCCAGGTTTCCGTGAAACACAGAGCAGCAGAGTTTGAAAAGTCCCTGTTTGTCCGGGAGAGCAGAAGGAGTTCGTCCGTTTTGTTGGGTAGAGAGCGGAGATTCGCCAGATGGATGCTAGGCAACGCCGTTCTAAATCCGCGCTGTCTGAGCTTCACGAGGCGCCGGCTCGCTTCCCCCGTCTGCGCGTCCTGAAGCGTTTGATCAGCGCCGCCGCTCCGCCAACTATAACGTTCAGCAAAACGTCCGAATACTCGAAAAACGGTAGAAGATTTTGTGGTGTGTTCTGCTGAATGTTCAGCCGTTCTTCCCTGGTAAAACTGATGGTGTTTGCAAAACAAAAAACAGGAAAGACTAACAAAAACACTAAAACAACTGGAGAGCTAAGCACAGTGGGTGCCATGTGCGGCGCCATCGCGATGATGAAAAAAAAAAAAAAAAATACAAAAAAAAAATCTTTTTTTTTTTTTTTGACTTGACTGTTTTGTGAAAAATATAAAAAATACACATTCTTAGGAAAAATTCTTCACAATCGTTTGGTGGAAATTCGTGTGTGGGACGAATACATTTCTAAGCTTAATTTTACTGCTTTATGTATCATAAAACCAAACGTTATGGTATTCTTTGTAAAGAAGAGACTCTAAGCTTTCAAATGAGACCATATATGGGCTGATACCATATAAGGAAGGCTATGTAAATGAAGCATAAACATTTTTTTACGCGATTTTGGTTTAAGTTTAAGTGGTTAAGTAACTTCATTCTTCATTTTTACTTCATTTTTATTATTTGGATTATTTTATTACTTTGCATTATTTTTCAGTAACTTTTCATTTTTACTTTTCATTATTTCATTTCAGTTTATAAATCAAAGGTTCTTGTCTTTTTAGTTTAGAAAAACCACATATGAGACCATCTTAAGGTCTCTCTTCATCACAGGTCTTGGAAAACATTCCCGTTTATCCATCCGGACAACAGCTCTTCTCTGCAGTTAAACTGGGATATGAAAAAGTATTTTAACATCCAAAAAATTCCACACCTTTAACCAGTGTTTTAGTCCAAAATATGTCCATCTGAATTGCATCTGTATTTGTACTGGAACTGAATATCTCCTGGAAGGTTCTTCTTTCCGTCTCTGTTTCAGACCACACGCAACACCAGAAGATGCAGATTCATGGCAAATGTTTTGTCGGTTTGAGTCTTGAGTACCAGCGGTCTCATCTGAGAACTCATATTTAGTCAATGTCAAAATGATTTGCACAAAGGCTTATTGTTTTTGTTTTACTCTGTACAGAATGTCACCAGTGCAAGTGACCCGATGGAGCCTCAAACGCAAAAGACATGAACAAACTCTTAAGCTGCACAAGCTCTGTTTCATATTTTGTGTTCTGAAATGTGTTGATAATACAATACAAAGGTTTACATGCACTAATTTGTCAATTGCAATGAATTCAATCCGATTTCAGACTGTGAAAGTTCTGTTTATATGAATCCATTTCACATATTCATTTACATGTACAGTACATGTTTTCTGAACAGAATACCAGCACATGCGCAGCGCTGAGTGTTCATGTTTCCGGAGATATCCATCTAACAGGGAATATTCTCAGAACGTTCTGGCAAGGTTCTCTCATAGTTATGAACAAATGTTCTTCCAGCAATGTTAACAATGTTCATTCACAGTTATCTGGTCTTTACTTTCTCAAAACCTTAGTTTATAAACATGACTTATACATAAGTACTCAATATATCTAAAAAGAAAGCTGACATATGTCAGAAGAACTTTCATAGCAAATATTTAGTAAATATTCAGTGACCAGTTTGTGAGACACAAATGACATGAGACATAAGTCATATGTCATAAGACATAAAACATATGTAAACATGCACATCAAGGTGTTTTTGAATCCAGCTGAGAAAGTAGGATTCAAGCATTTACTTGCCTTTTTTTTTCAAATTGATTGGATTGTTTCGGATCAAGCTCAGTCAGATCGACTGAGGTGTTTACATGAAGACTTTTCAGTCCGATTGCTCCATCAATCTGATTTATTAATTATGTACATGTAAACATTGCTAGTGAGTTGCATTCTAATAGATGATATAACAGGCATCCTAGCTAATAAAAATACAGTATGTTCTCAGAATGTTTTGCTAACATTCCCATTAAATTATGAAAATATTATTTCTAAATGGTTTTTTTTTGTAACTTCCAATCAAATGGATTAAGAACGTTTCTTCTTGGTTGTATGAACGTTAGAGGAAAATTCAGTTGTATCATTTTGAAACGCTATGAGAATGTTACATTTAAATGTTCTCTCAACATTTAAAACATCCATTTTTTATATTTAAGTTGGATATGCCTGATATCAGGCAGAAACACTCTTCAGATTATGTGTTTCATCATAAACGACACTCTCAGTATTAATAGCAGATAAATCATGTTCATCTGTACTAGATGAGTGTTTCTTTGTAGAGATGTTGACTTCACTTCCAGGAAGACGTGTAGTTCAAGCGAGAGGAGGATCTGTGTTTGACAGATAGAGATGTGCTTGAGGTGGATGTGAGACGCTCGGCTCTGAGGGAGGTTTCGTCCATCGCTCATATTTCTTAGCATGTTCTCTCTGCTGTCTCTAAAACTGATGAAGTGCACTGGGACGAGGAATGTGTTTAAATGTCACAGAGCAAACACACACACACACACACACACACTCAGTCTGTGGAGGTTAGCAGCCGCGGCGGGTTAATGGATCACAGATCCACCGCACCTCAGATCACTGTTTATTTATTAAAGTCTGTGTTCAGCAATCACACCCAGCACAGATATTCCTGCTGCGCTTTTCCTGCTCTTCAATTTGAGTTGAGGTCACACATGCCATATTCCGTAAATCTAGTCTTCATTAATACATTTCATTTCTCAATGTGAATTACACATGAAAATCAGTATGCTATTTTTGCTCACTTTTGAAGGATGCAAATCATTTTAGAGCTGACATTTATCATCTTACAGTTACAGTATGTACTATATAGCAAATCTTGCCTGTTTATATTGTACCTATATTATTACAAAGCTTTATATATAAAGTTGGATTATATCCCAGCTAACAGGGAACGTTCTGGCAAGGATCTCTCAGAGTTATGTACAAACATTCTTGCAGTAATTTTAATGGAATGTTTTTTCAAAGTTATCTGGTAATGTTCTCAAAATGTTAGCTCAAAGATTTTATTTATACATCATTCAATGAACATTTAATGTTCCATCAACATTTACATAACCAAGAAAAACATTTCAAAACATTTAACATGGGTGTTTTGAACGTTCAGAGAACATTCAGAAATAAAATTTTATAACTTAATGAGAATGTTAGAAAAACATTCTTAGAATATATTTTTGTTTGCTGTGAAATTATCTACAACTTTATCCATATACATGCTGTATACTCATGGAAAATTATATATACTAATTATATAGTTGCAAAATGTTATTTATTGCTAAAGTAACTATATTATTGCACAGCTCTTTATACAGTATATAAAGTTGGATATATAATATCTCCTACTTTGTCCACATACATACAGTATACTCGCATAGGCCGATATACTATATAGGAAATCTTAACTGCCTATTTTTTTTATTTTGCATAATGTAACTATATCATCGCCCAGCTGTTCATATAAAGTTGGAAACAGAAGTATGTCAAACTTTATCAGCTTATTCAAGTTCAGTTGCTAGCTTAAATTGTCTAATCAAGCCCCTATATATTATATGTTCCATACAAGCAATATTGCTTTAACATGAATAGTTAATATTAACAGTAAACGTTCTCAGAACTTCTAGTAATGTTCTTTCAAAGTTATGAACAAAGGTTCTTCCAGGAACGTTAATAGAACATTCATGCAATGTTATCTGTGCTTTAATAATGTTCTCAAAATGCTAGCACCAGTGTTGGGGGTAATGCATTACAAGGTACGTAATCAGATTACTTTACTAACTAGCAAAGTAACGCATTATTTTCACATTTCCAAGAAAATGTCTGAGTTACTTTTTCAAATAAGTAATGCACATTACTTTCTTTTCCCATTGATTGACTGACAGCTCTCCTGTCGCTGCGTTGAGAGAAATTGTGAGTACATGCAGAGGCGTCTCCTTCAGCCGGAGGATTATTCATTTCACTTCTGGTGTAAAAGGGCCACAAAAATGTAACTTTAGGGTTTGTTGTTATTAAAAATCAATAAGCAAGCCCAGCCCAGGTGACAAAAAGTAACGCAATATTATAATGCATTACTTTCAAAAGTAAATTTCCCCAGCATTGTTAGTTGGAAGTTTGTTGAACATTTTTAAATGTTATTACTTGTTTTAGAACATTCATAGAACATTCAAAAGTAACATTTAAATGTTTAATCAATATTCCATACAAACAATATTACTTTAATTTAACGTGAATAGTATGAGTTAGATAACCTTGAGACTGATAACGCTGTCTCTTTTGAGCGACAGTGCTGTCAAATTGATGATATTACTGAACGTTTAGTGAAAGCTTGTCCTCCACAGAGGAACTATTGTCTGCTTGAAGTTGCTCAATCCCGGTTTGCAGTAACTCGAGGTCTCCTCAATGCTAAGGTTCTCACTAACGCCCATCGCTGCTGCTGCATGCGCTCAGTCACGTATCCCTCCAGCCCTCGAGGGAAAAACCTCCAGATCTCCATCTTGCTAAAACTGTATGTCTTGGCAGTAAAGCGGCGCGGGCGACTGTATATGTGTGTTTTGGAGCAGCAGATCTCACAGGTGTCCATTCGAGGACGTAACTCGACTCTGGGCTGGGATTCGCTCTTTTCCCCTGATTATATCTAACTCTGTCTTACGAGCTCATTATGCTGTGCTGAAGCGCTTGGGACGTCCCAGCGGCTGAGGGTTTGACCTTTGACCTGGGGCTGTTTGATTTGGCACTGGTCTGTGGAGTGACGGGTCGCCTTGAGCAATGAGCTGAAGGTTTTCCTGGCATATGATGCATTCAAACATGAGATAATCAAGATAACAGAAAGGAAATACAATACTAGAATACTGCATGCAGTGGCATAAATGATTTTTCTAACTTGTAAAGAAAACAAAGATTATTGGTTGTTTTAATTTTGTAATTCAATGTTTTACTTGCTGTTTCTTTTGCAAATAATTGTGAAATTTTACTAGCAATTTCTGAGTGAAAATCAATTTCTGAGTTGCTAAACCAAATTTTGTAGTGTACTAAAACTGCATGTGAGAAGCATTTTAAGTAGTAGTAATTGACCTCACTTCCATGTGATTTTGCCATCTGTTCGTTATTTCAGAGTTATTTTAGATATTTAAAAAAAAATTGTTAGTGTCTTAATGCTGAGTTGTCTGATCAAATAATCACTGAAATTTTTTTAAACTTTTTTTTTTTTAATAGTTCTTTGTTTAAATAATTATTTCTGTATCCCTACATACACTACTGTTTAAAAGTTTGGGGTCAGTACGAGTTTTAAAAGAAAGTAATAATTTAATTCATCAAGGCTGTATTAAATTGATCAAAAGTGACAGTAAAGACTTTTATAATGTTACAAAATATTTTACTTAAATGCTGTTCTTTTGAACTTTCCATTCATCTGTGAATCCTGAAAAATAAAATGTATCATGGTTTCCACAAAAATACTGGGCAGTACAACTTTTTTCAACATTGCTAATAATCAGAAATGTTTCTTGAGCAGCAAATCAGCATATTAGAATGATTTCTGAAGGATCGTGTGACACTGAAGACTGGAGTAATGATGCTGAAAATTCAGCTGTGAAATAACAGGAATAAATTACAGATTAACATATATTAACATACAAAACAGCTATTTGAAATTGTAAAAATATAACACAGTTTTTACTGTATTTTGATCAAATAAATGCAGCCTTGGTGAGCAGAAGAGACTATTTTTAAAACTTTAAATCTAAAACTTCTGCGCAGTCATGTGCACTCACTGTAAAAACACTACGTGTTCACCTACAGTCTAGTTTTGTTGTGGTCCAGTGGGAAAATTGTCCTGAAAATTGGCTTGTTAGATGACTGTTGTTCTATTCACTTGTGTAAATAACCAGGCACAAACTCTTAACTCTTTACATGCTGACTTAAATACACTGTGCAGCACAACAAAATGTGTCCTAAACAGAGACGCATGCAGTGACATCAGCACTCAACCATCCTTATATTATGTGAGTCACTTAAAGTAATGTTTATTGAATGTTCTTAGAACTTCATTAATATTTGATATACATTCTTATAACGCTGAGAGAAAACACTCTGAGATCAGCATTTCTCAGAACGTCCTCAGGATGTAGTTACTGATGAACATTTTAAGAAACATTTTTGTAACCTTTAAAAAAACGCTCTGATCACAACAAAAGTAGACCGTAGTTCTTAGAATACTAAAAATAAACATTCAAATAACGTTATATTTTGAATGAAAATAAAGTTAATAGAATGATGTAAGAAAAGTTTTTGTAATCTAATGATGAGAAGAAAACTGAGCATTCTATTGCTTTACAGACGTTTCAAAACAATGTTCCCACAACGTTTTTAGAACCTAAATGGGTCACCTGGGTAAATGCACTTGTGGTAGAACCACACTTTATGTAAAAATACTTATGAATACTCATGAGATCACACTTATATTACTCGTGGGTTCTTCAAAATGTGTAAATCTGTAAAAAAATTATGTTAATATGTTTTTTTCATTATTTTAATTCAAAATAATTTCATTCCTTTTCTAAGTGACAAAATTCAAATCTGTTTTAAAGTCAGTTTAATATAATGTAATTCGAAATTACGTGTACAGTAAATTTGATTATACTTTAAAATTCAAGGCAGCAACTGGTTTTCTAAAAGGACAAACTTGAAAATGTTTGATACATGAAAGCCACATGATTGCATGAATCATTAGCGTCTGTAAAACATGCATGCAGTCATGGGTTTGTTCACTATACTGATGCTTGACTTAATTAAGCGCATGCACTAGACCTGAGCAATATTCCCAGTTATTATGAATGGATGTTTATATCCAGGCTAGTTCATTGGACTTCCTCCAGGGGAACGAGGTCACGCTGGAGAGCAAAGTCACAATGTGCCGTCTTAGAAAGCGGCTGCTGCTGAGTAACCGGCGCATGAGTCCTCAGATCAGCGCTTTGACTTTAAGACTCACTTTATGATTGTTTTAACAGCTGTTGGATGAGAGCGAGTCTGTGATCCGGAGAGGTTCTGCGTAAGTAGCGCTGACTCTTTCTAAACAAACGCACACACAGAGGCCATGCAGGTACAAACACACGTCAACCACAGCATCGTTCACCTCATCTACTCCTTATTTATTTTGCATTGACTGTCCTGATAAAACAAGACAAATGTTAATACAAAAATCTACTGCCAAAACACCATAAGTTAATATCTGTCTATTACATGCATATGCATTATACAAATCTGTAAATGAACAAGATCTGTCTCTCTTTCATCTTGGTTGTGAACTTCACAGGGAATTGCTGTATGGACAAACACCTCTCAAGATTTCTTCCACAAGTGTAAAAATGTAGTGATTTATTTAATGCACAAAACTTCTTAATTTGAACATCTGTAAATAAAGCTGAAGTTATGGTGGAGAACATTACTTTCTATGCTTAATGGAGCAACAGTATGAACATAATTGTACTAAGTATGAAGATAGTCTTGTTAAGCAAGTTAGTTAAACTGATTAACATGTTTATATCTATCTGTCTGAATGGTAACACATCCGGTTTAATAAACTCTATTGCACTTCTCAGTAATTATTTATCTTTTAACCGCAATAATACAAGAACACACATTAAGCATGTAGAATGGGACTGTATTAAATGAAAATGTCCTTCATGACAACATATCTGTAAAAAATAAGCTAAAACATTATCTACAAAGCAGGAAAAAATATCTACAGTTTAGTATGTAATTTAAAAATTAAACATTAAAATACACTATTTTTAAGGATCCATCATTTTGTCTTATGCTTCAATTATATGTGAGAAAAAAATGGGTCAATCCATAATTGTGGTGCCATTTAGTACTTTCACTTCTGGAAAATTAGACTTACATTTCTGCTAATTATCAACATGCTTCTAACCATTTAAAAAGTTGTCGTTTTTCACTTGTCGTTTATGGAATCTGACCGCATTGAAGATACAGTAAATGTCCTTCATGAAATGTTCCATCAACGTTATCTACACATTATCAACACTGAAAATCATTTGGTGTAGAAACAATCTTTACTCAGAAATTGCTAGTAAATTTTTCAAACAATTACTAAGAAATTGCAAGTAACACTAAATTCTTATTTTCTTGCAAATTATACTCCAATAATCCAATAAATAATAATTTTATTTACAACTTTGAAAAAGCATTTTTTTACAATGTACAGTGCTGAAAAAAACCCCCAGCTACACTTTAACTGAAAAAATAAACATTAAAACACTTTTTATATCCGTCATTTGTATTATGCTTAAAATACATTCAGTATGTGCAATATCTGTCTGAAAATCTCTGGTACGGGCCTTTCCTCAACGCATTACCTATGTCTTATAATTACATTCTTATCTGTTAGTGTTAGAAAGTCAACATTTAATAGAGGAAAACCTGCTTTTAGCCATTCAAAATCTTTTTTTGCCATAATTTTTATAACGTGTTTTTTTTTTTTTTTTTTGTGGACAATCCCAGCTAACAGGCAGAATGCTCTGACAAGGTTCTCTCAAAGTTATGAACAAACATTCTTACAGTAACATTATTAGAATATTTGTTGAAAGTTATCTGTTCTTTCATAATGTTCTCAAAAAGATAAATTTATATGACTCATGGTTTTTTTTAATAAAATGTTTTAGGTGCACATTTGTCCAAATGTTAAATGTTGTCTTTTAAATGTTACTGCTTGTTTCGGAATGTTCAGAGAACATTTAAAAGTAACATTTCCATAACGTCTCCAAAATGTTAAAATGGAATGTTCTCTTAACATTCATAAAACCAAGAAAAAATATATATTTTTAAAAGTCTGGACATTTCACAGAACATTCAGAAATAAAGTTTTTATAATTTAATTGGAACATTCTCAGAACATATTTTTGTTCGCTGCGTCAAAACAGCTGATTTAAGAACAAATTCACTCCAAACAAATGTATTTAATTGAGTGGCTCTGTGATGTAGCCTGCACTCTGTCAGCTGTGTATGTTTCCCAGATAATGTGCACGTTTTCATTTTGCTAAAAAAATAGCACCGCAGAACATGCACCGCAACAAAACACAGTGCAGCTATTGCCAGCGTTCCCGGGAGCTTTCAGGTCGGGCTTCACGAGAGCGAGCCCACACTGTTTATTTGTACTGGCAGCATGAGCACGCACTACCTGATGGGGGTGAAGAACCTCCTCGCCCCCCAGAAACCCATTTGGATGGAGACTTGATGGGGCCTTGACTGTTGGGGAGTCAGCCAGAGTGCAGGCCTCTTTTAATGGTCTCACGGCGGAGGCACATTCCCAGCTCTGAGAATTGGAGCAGACACGCCGGCTCCTGTCTTAGCAGCTTTCACTCGGTGCGGTGGGTTTGATATGAGAGCAGAGTGTGTCTCGTTAGCCCGTCTCTGCCACCTGCCCTCATCACTACGAGCCTCTGTGAGCAACCACAACTGAGCATGTGATCTATACAAATCAACCCCTCATCATTTAGTGAGTGACCTAATACTGGAGTTGATCAGTGACGTCCCCCCCCCCCCCAGTTTTCTTGTCGTGATTATAACGTTATTTAAAGGTTACAAAAACATTTCTTGCAACATTCCATTAACTTTATTTTCACCCAAAATATAATGTTGTTTGAATATTTATTTTTAATATACAATAAATGTCCAGTTTTCTTTTAGTGATTAGAATGCTGTTTAAAGGTTACAAAACGTTTCAATGTTCTACTAACTTTATTTTTGACCAAAATATAACATTATTTGAATGTTTATTTTTAATATTCTAAGAATGTAAAAATGTCTAGTTTTCTTGATGTGATTACAACGTTATTTAAAGATTACAAAAACATTTCTTAGAATGTACATCAAGTAAAAATAACATCATAAGAATTTTCCGAAAATGTTGATCTCAGAACATTCTTTCAACATTATAACTAATATTTGATAGACGTTCTCATAAAGTTATAAGAACATTCCATGAACATTACTTTTAGTGCATTTTGTCCTAACATTTAAAAATCATTAGTTAATGTTGTGAGAATGTTCCCGATTAGCTGGGTAAGGTTTATATATTTCACATAATTAGTGTAAAATTATGTAAAAAGTATGTAAATGCAAATGTGCAATTAAAAGTCACAATTTTTTTTGCATAACAGTTCGCATGTTTTAACCCTTTAACTGTCACTTCCATTTTTGAACATAGACGTGAAAGTGCACTAAACTTAAATTTTTATAATTCATGAACAAAAACATTTTGTAATATGATATTGATGCACCATTTCCATGGTAATGCAATGTCTGATTTTAAAATGGCTTTCAAAGGATGAATTTTGAGTTTTTAAGCTTTCAATTGATATATTTATGATGATTTCTAAAGTGTGATGGGAAAAAGGCAATGAAAAAAGACTTTTTGTGACAAAGGTCAGAACTCTTGTTATGATGTAGATTTTTGAAGTGCACTCTTGTCATAAAATAATCTATTACTTTTTCTACATAATTTGTAATGTGTAAAACAGTGGTAAAATATCCGTTAAGGAGTCTTAGACCTTTCCAATGATATATAGTTTGTCGTGATTAGATTAGGATTTATTTGTTTAAACTTAGGCGTCCCACTGAGGGGACAGGTGACCGTTAAGAGGTCAAAGTATGTGTTATTTTATGATGATATTATGCCCACTGGCTTGGTAAAGATGAAGCTTTGCCTGTCCTGTGCAGTCTAAATGAACAGAACTATATGAAACGGTTTTAGATTTTAAGGATGATGATTTTCAATGGCGGTCGGTGTCAGACGGGAGTAGGCCCGTAATGTTTTCAGGCTGTGTAAACCGTGTCTCCGGAACATTGTGTTTGTTAGGTCATTCCCTTAAGCACCCTTCATCCTCACGCTGTTATTCTTTACTATCCCCTCCTCCGTTTGGGATCTACGGATCTTCTGCAACCTTTCACTAATTTCCTGGGCCTCTTTGTAACGGGTCGAGTCCTGCCACCGCATGTGTCACATGAGACATGATGAGGGCTGTTTATTAAACTTGCACACTTGATCCAATTTATGCATTTATTTTATTTTGAAATAAATTGTTTAATTGTTAAACAAATAGCCTCATTATGCCTCTTCATTTAGTCTCTCCAAGAGTCACATTCATTACACTTTTTTTCAACTGATTACACACTAAATCTTTCCTTGTCACACAATTTCTGAAAGCAGCAGAAGCACACACCAAATCTGCAAAACCATACACTAATTCTCAGCCTTTGACACAGTTTTCAATTTCATAAAACACTTTTTTGCAAAACACAACACACAATTCTCTATATAACACACACAAATCTAACAGGAATTAATATTATGGCAAGGGTGTTTGCAAATGTTTGCTTTTGAGACGTGTTTGAGATATTTTGAATGCAGTGCTTCATTTTGCAAAAGATGTGAGGCATTTTGCATTTTGTGTGTGCAATTCTTGGATTTGTGTGTAAAGTTCTGAAAAAGTGTTTAAGCAGTTGAAAAAAAAAACAGTAATACTCTAGCTTAAATAATGCTTGAACAATGTGGTCACACTTATGATGTCAGAAAGATTAAAGCATGACTGCTTTCAGTGCATACTTAATAAAATATTCAAATTGGTAAGATGCTAACTTATTTTATAAATGTTCAAATTATATATATGGTCAGGTGTCAATTTGATACACACACATCTATACATAATGGAAGTGTCCAAACTGCAAATGGAATCTGAATTAAATATACAGTAAACTGTAAAAGTATATTTTTTGAAGTTGTAAATAAAACACATTATAGGAGTAAATTATGAAATTTACTAGCAATATTTGAGTGTAAATTATTTCTACACCAAAGATTTAAACTTTACCAAACATTAATACATTAAAAGATTCACTCAACTGACCACGAATAATTATGTTTGAAATGTACATCTACTTTTATGCTCAAATAATAAACATTCAATTTAAATAATGTAAACAAATAATATAAACAACAACAACTTATCTCAAGTCACTGTGCATGGTATAAGCCGATGGTGACCGTTGATATTAATAAGCTATCTGTGATAAGAGCTTTATAACGCCATCTGAATGCGTTATGAGTTATGAAATGTGTATAAATACACTATGGCAAAACATTTGTTAATGCAAAAAACATCTTTATTCAATGAAAGTGAAAAATAATCATTATATCCTGACAGTTAAATGGTTACCGTTGACAGTATTTGGTAGTTTGGTCTGGTTAGAGCAAGATCTCCCTAGCTGATGAAAAGCTAAAAATTAATTAAATCATAAAAATTAAAAATGGCAATAAATAAATATTTTTCAAATTAAAACAATTGAAATAAATCACGTACTTAAAAATGAAATATTTAGTTTGATTACCTGTAAGTCGTGTGTCCATTAACCAACATCAGAGAGCCGTGAATTAAATTTAAGAAAATATTTTCTTGAAGAGAATATTTAAGAGGGATGTGGCTGACAAACAGTTTGGGAATTCTTTGTACTTCCACCAATGTACCTCCACCAAAATCTATTAGATTTAGGTTTTTAGATGACATAGCCTACAGAGATTTTAAAAATTATATTAAACAGACTTCTGAAGATGATGTCTACTTATAAATCGTGACGCTGATACTCAACAGAGTAGGGCATTGAATGACGAACATATCAGGTAAAAACTGAACAATGAAGCTCTCCACGGCTCCATACTAGCCGACTCCGTCCCTCACAAGGCCCCGCAAATGATGCGTGTTGTCTTCGTGTTTGTCAGATCAACAGAAAAGCCACATCAAAAGCAGCTAAAGATCTTATTTTGAAGATAGAGGCAAATTTTCAAAGATGCTATAAAGACAAATGGGTCATGGAAAAGAAAAGAAGCCATAATTGCTAGCATAAAAGAGGCCAAAAATAAGATAAATCGCAGTGAATGTGGCATTTATGATGGTAAGAAGGCGTCAACAGTTTCTTGAAAAAGTAAGTCTGAAGACTACAAGTGTTGCTCATCATGTGCAACGTCATCTTTTCTTTTAATTTAAGAGTCATTTGCAGGCCCACACGAAATCTGCACCTGCACAGAAACGCTCATTATTGATCAACTCATAAACCTTTGCATGTTTAATAAATACTTTGGCTGATTATGATGCAAATGCAAAAAATAAAGAATATCTGCAGATTCGGTGTGCATGGGCCGAAATGAATCCATGGTACTGAACACACCCATTATAGCTGTAATAAAATACATTCTCGTTTTTATTTTACGAGGTGGGATTGATCGTTGCATATTGATGTCAGTCCTGACACAATTCCGGTGATTTCCCATCTCCATGTTTCCTATTCCCAGACACATTTTCTGGTACTTAATTGTTGTGTTTTCTTGTTTGTCACTTGCTGATGTAATACTGTGGAGAGAAATTATTTTATGTTCCATGTGAATCGAGCTATCATCCGCCTATTACTTTTCCAGATGAGCTTAACCACAATTCCAGGAACGGCCCCGGTCTGAGGAACATCCCTGTGCTTGGAGAGTTGTGTTCTTGTTTACTGTGTGTGTGTGTGTGTGTGTGTGTGTGTGTGTGTGTGTGTTTCTCATGAATGGAAAGCTTTGAATTGCTGTGGTAATGGAATCCCATTGCCTGGTTATTCCAGTTACTGTGAGTAGCGTGTGAGCTTGAGCAGGAACGTGGAGCGTTTGAGCAAAGTTGGCTACAACTAATTTTGTCTCACTTTCTCATCCAGAGTGGTTCTTGACTGCTTTTGCTTCAGGGCCCAGATTTTACAGTACACTGGACAGCAATTATTTCTTGTACAAAAACAATGTCTTTAAAATCAAACATTGAAGTTTATTAATATTACCATAACCACATTGGCCCAAAAAATATGTGAAATTATTAGTCTAACGTGTTTGGTTTTTATATCTCCCTTAAATTTCCATGGTCATGCTTTTGGGAGCCATTTTTGGTAGACACCTTTTTTGCAACTTTTTAGACCTTTTTAGTGACTTTTTTTCTTCAAAACAGCATCTAGCAACTTTTTGGACTGTTATCTTTAAATTTATGTAAGTAAATGGTGATTTTGTGAGATGCTTTTATCCAAAGAGACTTACAAAAGTAGTTATGTGGTCTTCATGGGGCGTATTTCAGTCACTATTTCATACTTTTTTATTTTCTGACACCAGAAACAGAAAAATATGTAAATGATAAAGCTTGACTGAATTCAGCTGTATTAAAATACAGTTTGTGAGCTCTGAGAATAGGAGAGAAGCAAACAGATGTAAATGGTTGACACTGGACAATATGCAAATACGATGCTGTAATGTCATGAATATGCTAATTAGGAGATGGTGCCATCTTGGAACAGTTATCTGACTTTTCGAACAGGCTTTAGCTTTAGGCTTTCCATCCGGAGTATTTGGCAAAAGCGATCAACAAACCACATTTATTTAATGTTTTTGATGAGGTCATATCACACAAGCTGTCTATCCCAGCTAACAGAGAACATTCTTACAACTTTCACTAACATTTCTTAAGATTTATATAAATGTTAAAAGATTCTTAAATTAATGTTTATGGAACGTTCTTATAACTTTATTTATAGTTGATATATTTTCTCATAATTTTGAGAGAAATGTTTTAGAACAACACTCAAAATGTGCTTATGATGTTATTTGTATTTGATGAACCAAGAAACATTTTTGTAACATATAAATATTATAATCACGACAGGAAAACTGGACATTTTAATGTTTTTAGAATATTAAAAAAATAAACGTTAGATTTTGGGTGAAAAAAGTTAGTAGAATGTAAGAAACGTTTTTGTAACCTTTAAATAATGTTATAATCACTACAAGAAAACTGGACATTTCAACATTTTAGAAATGTTTCTAAACAATGTTCAATGTTCTAAACATTTTCATAACTAAATTTGTTACCTGGGACGTTGGCATTGGTCTAATTTTACAGGCTGATTAAACAAATTTGTGGCAAAATGCTATGGTTTGATTGAACGTATCATGTTCACTCATCATATTTGTATTTAACATTTTCCTTCTGTCCAGATCTGTCTTTTTTGGGTCTTGAACCATGTGACCTTCTAACTATCTGAGAGGGCTTAATAAAGATGCATAAAAGTACATAATAATTATGTTGGTTTAGGCTCAGATCCACCAGAACTAAACTAAATCTAAACAAACCCACTAATCGACTAGTTGGTTGATGGACATATTCTTGACCCACTGATATATGTTTGTAATTGCAGAAATGGCTTTTGCTGTAGACGTCAATCAAACGTGTTTGGGATCTCTGACAGATCAAACTGGTTCGCTTGTAAAACTGATGAGAAACAAACTAGCATTATTAAAGCAATGTGCAGTTGATTTGTTTGTAGTCCGGGGAATTTCACTGTGAAGCTCTTGGAAGAACTTAGTCCGTCTGTGATTGTTATTGGTCTACAGTCTCTCTTTCACATAAACCCTCTTTGCTCGAGGGCCTACAGGTAAAAGATGTGTGTGAAGGGACACTTTTCATGCCTGTATGTTTGTTTATGAGGGTGTGTTTGTGCATTTATGAGCTCCTGCTCTTTCATGGCAAGGAAAAACATTTAAACTACAATCTTGCAAACATTTAGATTAGAGACTCAGCCTTCAGTGACTGTTTTTGCTCTGCATCAACTGGATTTTGATTTTTAGGCAGGCTTTATTGCTGCCCCATTAAATTATTTTAAACTAATTAATAAATTAGTAGATAACTAATAGAAACAGTGTTGAGGATACTTTTAAAAGTATTGCATTACAATATTGCGTTACTCCCTAAAAAAGTAACTAATTACGTTACTTGGTTACTTTTTATGTGTTACGTTACTTTGCAATTCCTTTTTAAATCTGGGCGGGGCTTACTTGTTTGTTTTTAATATAAAAAGTTCTATTTTTGGCAAATGTAAAAGCCCTTTCACACCAAAAGTGAAATGAATAAGCCTCAGGCTGAAAGAAATGTAAATTCATGTCTGTACAGTAAAGGATACAGCTCAAACAAACCTTTCAGCTGCTGCCATTCTGGATTAAATGAAGAATAGG